>JASDQU010011475.1:45005-65634 GCA_032191745.1 Picea mariana | reverse complement strand
TTGGCCTCCTATATTTATAGTAATTCTAGGTAACTGCCTGGGCCGACTTCTCATTCTTGGTATCTGTCTGTTCAGTATATATTATTTCTTATGGTCGACTTCTTCTCTTGGATGCTAATAACCTAATACAAATTATCCTCTTGAGCTGACATGTCTTCTAGGGTTATTAGCCAACTCATTAGGGTTTCTTCTTGCTTCCCGAAATATTATATTCTCGTCAGGTTTACACGTGGAGGTAAATACCTCTCGTAGCTACCATAATATCAACACTCCCTCCTAGCTAGGGAGGTATTATAGGTAATGGTCTTGAGAACAAATATAACATTCACCTGGTAGCATCAACATAGACTATCCCATGACTAGATCATGAGCACCGTCATCACCATCAGTGTCATCAGCTGCATCATCTCTCAGAACCATACTCTATATGAGTAATCAGACATGATACTCACTCTACAGAGTGACACAAGAGCCATTCTTCTAATCTAGAAGAGTAAATGTTCTGAACCATTTTCTGTCTGGGAAATCTATGTTCATTGATCATCTATCTAGTTGATAATCATTTTCAAGACTGTTGATAGTCTTCAAGTCAATTGGAATAATATCATTCAATAGAACACAACTATGCCTATCCATAGTAGTACACAACTATAATCCAATGGTACACTACCACACCAAGTAGCACACAGGTACTTGATCAAACAGTGGAACACATCCACCACAGTAGTATATAACAATCATTTGATATCAATCTACACAGAAACAATGTTATGATATAAATTGAATCATCTGGGCCATTCTTCCACTCACATCTGTGAGATCTTGGAAGAGCATCTACCCTCAAGAAGGTAAGCCATCAATGATGAGCTATTTGGACTATTCTTCTCAAGCAAGGAAGAATAATTGTCCTGATTTCTGAGCCTGGACCATTCCCCACCCTGGGCCATTCCTCTGACACTAAACAAAGTGTAACCTAGAGAGAATGAGTTTTCCCTAAGGAATGTATGTCCCTGATTGCTGAACCTGGACCATTCCCCACCTTGGGCCATTACTCCGACACTAAACAAAGTGCAACCTGGAGAGAATGAATCTGCCCTAAGGAATGACTGTACGGACCATTTACAAAGTAAATGACTGTCCTCCACCAACCTCCAAAACAGACCATTCCCCATGTTAACCATAATGGGAAATCGTTGTCCGACGAGGCAGGTCATTCTTCTTGAGTAACCCTCAAGAAGGGAGACTTCCCTAGACCACTCCCCATGTTAACCACAATGGGAAGTCGTTCTCTATGGTACATCAGCAATCCATCAAACCATTTTCATTACGAAAATGATCATTCGATCTAGACAATTTTCCTAACTGGAAAATGCTTGTCCGTCAGAAATCTCAAACCACTTTCCAAACTGGAAAGGAACTGCCCATCCTGGACCATTTTTTAAATTGAAAATGACTATCCATCAATCAATAACACATCAGGTCTCCCTCTCAACCTGGGAGTCATCTCTTCCTTTTTCAATAAGGAAGTCGTCTCCACGAGATCCCACTTGAGTACGCAAAGTCTTTCATCTTTGGATAGAAGCTTTACCAAAATGTCTACTTATATGATCATCTGTGGAGATATATATTTGAGAACCATTTTCTCCTTTCTGGACTTCATCACGGATAATGTAATGATTGATATCAAATGTACTTTGGTCCGGAACATTGGTTCTTCTCTGAAGGCTTCATATAGCTCCGATCAATAAAGTATATCTTTGTTAGATTCTTCTTTGGTTCCTACTAGCTCACAGAATCATGGTAAGGGTCAAACTGGAACATATCCATGTGGCACTTCTTCTGTCATCATGAGATCTTTTTCATGGATTGGCAATCCATCATCCTGATCTTCTGAGTAATCATTCTGATACAATATCTCTGTTATAGAAAATCTTCACCACGCTTATGTTGTGCATTGGAGGTTCTCCACCAAGTTATCTTCTTCCATCTGCATACAAGGGACTCTTTCTAGTATGACTCAAAGTCTTGAGGTTGCTCTTCATATGCTTTTTTGTTCAATTTCTCTGGAGAACCGTCTTTGCATTCATCTAATGTAGAACTCCAACCCATGGATGTTGCGGATGATATAATGATTCATGTAGAGGTATGTCTTGTTTACAAGAACAAGTAATCATCATAGTCTTCTCCCTCCATCTAGGAGAACCTCTAGTTATGGATCTTGCAATGCTTGCATATATACATTGTTCTTCATCATAACTTTCAGCTCATTTGCTTGATTGCTTTTAGTGAGTTCATATCAGGCTGGCAATCTTGTGATTCTTAATAAAATGGCTGGTTGTTCTAGCTTTTCTTTCTTTCTTGGATTCTTTCATGTCCTTCCTCATGTTTTTCTTTAGCTCTTGGGTCCATGGAGTTTCTTATAGACTCCATTCCCTAAGGATTTCATTTCTTTCTTTCATCATAAGATCATGGATGTGGATGGACAGCCAAGGATACTTTAAGGCTTCTCGCGTACTTCTTTTTATGTTTGCTACCATGGATGTATACTTCATCATCTTCAATGGATCATAGGATTATCTCCCTCCTAATCCTTGCTTCATGTATGAATGCATGCTCTTCTTTTTGGTGATATATAATATTCTCCCTCCATCTAGGAGATTCCATGCTTCTGTCTATATCCTTATTCCCTTCTGCAAAGTGTTATAAGTCTTTCTCCAATTCCCTCTTGATTGTTGACTTCTTTTTGTCTTTGCTTCGTCTAAGTCTCTTTAGGATTGATTCTGATTTCGGCTTAAATAGCTTCGAGATGATTTGTTTGATGTATTTCATCCTTTCATGTGTATTATCTGACTTGTATAATGATAGCAATCCTTATCTTGTTGTCCTTCCATAAGTATAGTTCTTCTTGGAACATATCATCTTCTAAGAGATAGATATACAAGATATGTACAGATACTATGTAAACAAGATATGTACAAGGACTAAGAAGAGTATTGTTACCTTCAGAAGAAGAAGTCTCTGTCATCCTTCTTAGTCTTCTTTGTAGGTTCCTTTTCTTTGGAAAATGATGCTTCGTGTTTCTCCTTCCTTTTATTTAGCTCGGGACAATGATTCTTGTAGTGACCATACTTTTGACAGTTGAAGCATTGTATTTCTGAAATATCTTTCTCTTGATTTGGCTTCCTCCTTGAACCAAACTTCCTTTTGTTCCTAAAATTCTTGAATCTTGCTGTGAAGGCTTGATCATTGTACTTCTTTTGGGGTTTCTCTTTTGCACTGATCCTGGATTCTTCTTGAGCACAACAAGTCAAAAGTTCTTCAAATGTAGGATACTCCTTCCTTGTGTTCATGCTTACGGCAAATGCATCCCATGTCTTGGGAAGACCATTGAGTACTATGTTTACCAATTCCTTATCTAAAATGATCTCTTAAATAGCTTGTAGTTGATCTCTTAACTGGGAGATCCTCACAAAGTATGATGTTATGCTATCATCATCATTCATCTTCATGTCACAGATCTCATTCTTTAGACTCATTATTTGTCCAATGTTTCTGACAGAGAACAGGTTTGTTAAGGAATCGTACATCTTCTTTGATGAGTCAAGATGGGAGATGTAGGGTATCAAGTGGTATTTTATAGAGTCCACTATGATACTCATGGCATTGATATCACCGTCTTTTAACTTCTCCATAACTGCAACGTTCTTTGGTTCCTTCTCTTTTCCTTCTTCAAACTCTCGTTCCATAATCTTTCCTTTCACGATATCCAACACTTTATTCTTGGAAAGGATGAGGTCAATCCTTGTCTTCCATGCTCTGAAGTTAGAATCTCCACCTAACTTTTTTTATGACTTCATAGAGTAAGTCATGGCTGCTTTGACTTGGTCAACCCTAGATCTGACCAAAAACTCAAACTTGACATCTTCGCTTGTTGAGAGTACCAGGATATGCGCTAGGGTAGGGTGCACTAATCTATCCAAAAATTAGGTCAATCTCCTCACTTAAGGTGCCTCAACGAGAGGATTAGGGTTTCTGCAACTACACCTTCTAGTAACCCTAGCGGCAGTGCTTTGGTGACTACTCCTGCTAAAAACCTAGCGACAGTTCTTCAACGAGCTTAATATCCTTATGGTTGTGTTTCCTTCCAGTTGTTAGACTAAATGAAGGAGGTGTGGGCCCATACACTATTAGAATATGAATGGATGTGCTCATTTTACCATTGACAATATCACTATTATCACCCAACCATAGGCCGAAGCCACCCTCCGAGCACCTTAACCTTGGTAGAGAATCACTCCAGAAGAAAACCCTAGGCTAGATAGCCAAAAAAAGGGTAGCACACCTTTCCCCAAGGATATTGTACCAACAAGAGCTGATCAGATATTCCAAACCTTAACCAAGAGATAGTCCAAGCCAAACGTGATATGCTAGCTGCAGCAACTGCAATGGCAGCTCTCCTCCAAACCTACGCACAAAACTGAGCACTGCAGTGTGAACAAGTGTTTCTCTTCAATTCTGAGATTGCCTGTCAGAATGAAGACTGGCCTCATGTATTTATAGTAATTCTAGCTAACTACCTGGGCCGACTTCTCATTCTGGGTATCTGTCTGTTCAGTATATATTATTTCTTATGGCCGACTTCTTCTCTTGGAGGCTAATAATCTAATACAAATTATCCTCTTGATCCGACATGTATTCTAGGGTTATTAGCCAACTCATTAGGGTTTCTTCTTGCTTCTTGAAATATTCTATTCTCGTCAGGTTTACATGTGGAGGTAGATACCTCCCGCAGCTACCATAATATCAACACCCACTACCTTAGTGATGACAATATGGGATATTAACTTATTTTATAAATACTATTTAGGTTGAAACCGCCTTGTTGTCTTGAAGTATGACCTTAAAATATTTTTGATTAGATAATATCTCATCTTCCTTGGATGCAAGGAAATAGGTTAACATCCCAAACCCACAGGCATCTAGTAGGAATGAAATTTTTCCACCTTATGGACCACCAATGGATTATTATAAATGCATAAATTTTGACTACACACAATAATGTAATTGTATGTCATACTACAAGGAGAACACCTTGTAGTGTAGGTTTTTATAGAACCTCCCCAAAAAACTTATCCCTTCTCTATTTATTGCGGAGGCATGTGGTCGTAGGTTCTTTTAGTGGTGCACTTTTAAGGTACAAATGCACCGGTATGCACATAATACAAACACCATGGTGCTTCAACATTAAGGTGCACCATTATCCACTAAAAACAAAAAAATATAGCGGAGGCGGGCATCCAAACATTTTAGTAGAAATTTTTTTCTCCAATGGTTTTTTTATATTATGGTGCATCGGTGCTCAAATAAACATAACACCCTGGTGTGTACAACTCTCGGATGCAATGAAGAATGATAAAATAAAATAAAATAAATTACCATATTGATTTTCAATGTTACACCTCATTATGTTCTTCCAACCTCTCTAGCAAGCATCGGTTATCACTCTCCTTCCACGATCACCCTGTTTGTATTTCTCTATAGTTAGTTCGATAGCTCCACCAGTAGATTCTACACACTTCCAAATTTTGGAAAAATACTACAATTTTTCATTTCTTCTCTATAGTGCAACCATGCATCGTTGGGAGAGAAGACACCAGGTAAACAGTTTATTACCTTGTTATTTACATTTTCATTTAATTAAAATTTTAAAGTGGTTTGAAATTTAGTCTTTTTTAGATTTACTTTTTCCACACGGTGCGTTTAAATGATTTGTCTCACCCTGAATGCCAGTGTGTCCTATGAATTTACATGAATCCATGCACCTAGTGTGTAGAGGATTAACAAATGCATCGACGTTGCTCATGGAACGACACCATTAACATGTCAAAACGTTAACATAGCGGTTAGTTTTCCAGAATGCCCCATAAATGGTGCATTATAAAATAACGACACACTAATTAAAAAAACACTCATTCTCTAAAACAAATGGAGCACCAGCGCATTCAATTAACCGATCGCACTGCCTAGTTTTCCATATCAAACTTTTCTTCCGGTGATGCATCAAATCCATGATAACACATCGATGTTGTGTACTACAAGGTATCAAGAAAAATATATAATAATTTACCATAGTAATTCATTTTATGGGATGCCTCGTTATAGGTACGTTCTAAGACAAATGCACCAATAAAATTCACATAAAATTAGAAATATGGAACTTCGGTGCATTCATTTCAGCAAAACGCATTGGTTTTGTTAATAGAGTGGCACCGAGACAAATATTTAAAAAATTATCATAACAGTGCATTTTTCTAAAACACCTATATTAACGGTATATCATAAAAAGAAATGCACCAATAAAAATCCATCAGTGCTCCAAGGAACTTACAGTACCAATGATTTTCATATAACAAATCATATTGCTTGGTTTATCTGTCAAAACATTTAACAAAGCAATGTGCTCCATAGAACAAATCGCATTGTGTCACACATAACATATGTTAAATGGAATAGTGAGGTTGGCTTTGGGAGGAAAATTGCAGTCGAGGAGCAACCGAACGCAAAATGATCTACACCAAATGTGGAAGTCAAGGTAGAGTAACCGGATCCTTTTACCCTTTTGTTTATGTATGAATGTGGGGTCTATGTTGGGATGATTGTAGAAAGTAGGAGACTTTAGATGGTCATTTATGCATGCATTACAGAACCCTTAGTGCTAGTCCGTAGGGGGATTTCCCACCCACAACATGTGTGTGTGTGTTTTTTATAATTTTAATTTGTTTTATCTATATATGTTCCTAAAAATAATCTTATGTGAATTAGAGATGACAACAACAACAAGTGCAAGAATAGAAACAACAACATGCAGAAGAAAAACGATTTAATTCACAAACTATGTATGCAAACTTCCATAGTTAAATTTTGTGGAGGTTTTTCTTTGCAGGAGAAAAAACACAGGTCACTCTTTAGTGCCTCTCATAATTTAGTGCACGGAATCGATCCTTTTCCACTCCCTCAATGCTCTAGCTCGCATATCCTCCTCTGCGAGCTTGTTGAATTTCTCCAAGATACCATCCTCTTCATTTCTATAGCCATAATATCAACAAACATCAATTCCCTTGTAAATTACATACCTCCACCTCTTATTCTTCACCTCAAGGGGTCTTATTGAATATCTCTTTGAGGTTAGGGACAAATTTTGTAGACCCGAAGTATCTGTAACTGGGGCCCTTTTTGGTGGCACCAGGCACATCAACTTCATTCCCTTCCAATTCTATCATCTTGGCCCCTACTTTGGCATAATTAGGACTACCAAAGATCTATTATTTGAGCTTCCCACCACCATCCTAGTGCCCCTTTGACATGATCAGAAAGAAAGGAACCCTGGTGGATGTCTTAATTATAACACTGTGTCAACCTCAAGAATGATCTAATGCCCATATTATATATTTAATAGAAGTTAAGAAGCACATTTGGAAAAACAACCAATGATCCACAAGCTTCTCTAGCATGCCTTATCACTAAATATTAATCATTTCCTTGGCCTCATCCTGCTCCTCCATGATATCCCCACTCATGTATTTACTAATTAAATCATGTTTCTTCTTCTCCACAACCATGTGCTTGATCACTTTCTCATCTAGAAGGAGCACATGGGAAATAAGATCTCGCTCTCTTTGTTGTTGTTTTCCCTTGTCCCTCTCTACCATTTCTTCTACCACATCTTCTTCTTCCTTAAATAATACTAGCTTAATGGAAACGACATATCCCCTCTTTATCATCAGCCTAGACTCCCTCTTAATAAAATTGATCCTCTACCACTCCCTTATTGCTTTGGCAAGCATCTCCTTCTTTGGGTGCCACTTGAATTTCTCCAAGCTACCGTCCTCTTCATCCATGTAGCCATAATATCTTGCATCAATTCATTTGTAAATATCATACATATATCTCCTCTTCTTTGCCTTAGGGGGCTTATCAAATATCACTTTGACATTGGGGAGGAATTTTGCAGCACCACTTGCACAATTGGTTGATGGAATATTGTAACATGCCATATTCCAACAACCAATTGTAAAAGTGGGGTTGGGAAATTAATCCCCGACATCAAAGAGATATTTGATAAGACCCTCACTGCGAAAAAGAGGAAGCCTAGGTAGCGTGGATTACAAGAAAATTAATGTCAGTTATTATTGCTAAAGAGATTACGAGGATGATATCTTGGAGAAAGTCGAGTGGAATGTGAAGAAGGAGATGTGGGTCAGAGTGTTGAGAGAGTGACAGAGGGTCAAGTATTTCAAGAGGTAGGCCAAGTTGATTATTAAGAGAAAACAGGTCATTGTCATTAAGTTGGTACTATTTGAGGAAGAGGAAGATGTAGAGTAAGAAATGGGAGAGTGGGACAAAGGAAACAAGCAGTGGAGAGAGAGAGAGAGAGAGAGAGAGAGAGAGAGAGAGAGATTTTGTTGTCGATGTGCCCTTTCTAGATGAGAAAGAGATCAAGTGCATGGTTGTGGAGAAGAAGAAACAAGATCTTATTTACAGATGTGTTACCCATGATTTTGGTCATCATGATGATGTATTGATGATGGTGTACTCAAGGCTCTTCATAAGAACTTTCTCCTGAGAAAAAGTTATTTTCATCTCTTCCAGAAAACTCATTTTTTGAAGACTGTTCGCAGGCTGCTAGTATATTTTCCTACGAGAATGCATGATTTTCGCGGGCTTCCTTAAGCCAGGGTGCGAGAAGTTTGCATTATGTTGAACTTCTAGGGTGCGAACTCTTTCTAAAGCAAAGAAAAAAGATGAATTCTCGATGCTTCTAGAAGGGAATCTTCTAGAAGGATGAGATGGCATTCAAATGGTTATCCTTGTACTGGATTCCCTGATATTGTGGGATCATTCTTATCCAAGTTACTAATTCATTATCTCCTATATATTGAGGGAATTCTCATGGAAAAGGTTAAGCAAGATTCATTGGAGAATTGGTGAAAGAATTGTGTGAAGGACTGAAACTACAACAGCTTGGAGACTCCAGCAAGTTTATCCAAAGGAGTTGATCTTCTTCATGCAAGTGAGCAAGTGTGTGTGTCAGAGACAAGGGCCATCGAAAGGAATTTTGCAACATCAAGGCTCAGGTTGTAATATTTAATTTCCATTAATATGATACAGTAGCATGTTCCTTTCCCATAAAGCTAATTCCACTTTATTGTATAATTCCTTGATCATATACATAGATTGTCTATTGAATAGATTGTGCTTTCTTCACTTCGGTTGGTTTGTGTTGTCTTGGTCTTGGATGCACAAGAGCACTAGAGAGAAGCGGGAGCAACAAAGACCATAGGAAGTGATCATAAGGTATGTTATTTGTTCTTTCCTCCTATTTAATTCAATGGTCAAAATCTAGGGAAAGAATCATGTTCTATCTTGCTTTGTTCTAGATCCAGGTGGATCTAGGGAGATCGGTTAGTTTCCGTACCTACGGATTTATCCAATAACAAAATCGGTGACTCCACTGGGGAACAATCCCATTTTCTTTGTGGCTTTTGATATTTTTCTGTGGCCATTTTCTCTAGTTTCACTTTTCTTCTGTTCTATCAATCTCTGAGTCTTTAGGATATCCTGATAGACCCTCTGGGTCTAGAGGCCTTTTTCAATTTTTCTTCATTTTCAAAAATTTTGATTATGTTCAGGCATTCTCGCACTGTACTTCATTGCAGCCTGCAAGAATAGGTAGAGTTTGCACTCTGCCTTTAGGTTTCAGTGTGAGGTTCTCGCACCCTGCTCAAGGGTCACCTGCGAGGATCAGTGATTCTCACACTGTATAATATTGCCTGCCTACGAACTCATTTGTTCAAATTTTTGGATTTGAATTTTGAAATTTTTAACTGCCCAGATCAGTTTCATTGCCTCATAAGAGTTTTTTGGACCATGGATTGATGTTTTTCTTGTCTTCGTTTGCATGCATGTACAGTCTTAGGCTTTCAAGGCTTTTCTTGTCATTTTTGGCTTGACTTTCGTTTCTTGGCTTTTCTTGGCAAAACCATTCTCTCGGACTTCAGAATTTGAGTGTGTTTGATTAGTTAAGAACCAGTGATTGGTAGAAAGTTGAGTTGTTTGGTCTTTTCTTATTTGCTTATTGCTTGAAACGACATTTTTCTTAAGCAATTGAGAAGACTATTTTGGTTTGCTCTTTATTTTTTGCTTTCATTGAAAGAGTGGATTGGGTTATTTGCTTGTTCATTGGTTTTCTGATTTTATGTACTCTCATTGGCATAGTGGGTCCTTTTTGAAAAGTGAATAAATTTTTTTCTTTCAAAAAATCATTTTTTGTTTTTGAAAACGTTGAAAATCAAAATTTGTTGAAGTATTGAAAAAGAAGCAATAGAGAATTGTCATTTGATACGTGATTGTTTGCATTTGCATTTTAAAGGAAATTTTGCATTGTAGTTCAAGGTTGATCTGGAAAACTTTCTCTTTCTCCCATACATAGGATTCATTGAACGAAAAGTGATATATTTCATTCTCATCCTTGCATTGTTGGGTCAGAGTCATACAACATAAGTTTCATTTCAGTTTCCTTTGAGTAAACAACAGCTTTTAATAACATTGTGTAATCATAAAATTTATCTAGTAACTCTTTTCTAGGGCTCTTTACACCAACATTTAGCTAGGCTAGCACTTTGGAGTAGGCAGAGAGATACACTCTTCAAAATCATAAAACACACAATAGCATCTTGTGTTAGGGAGTGTTAAATTCCATTTGCAACATCCTGTCCTGGTAAGCCCTTCTCACACAAGGGTCAAACACTAGGTCGCATTGATATTGCCAGAGTTACTCACCCTGCTTTGTTGATATCAATGTAGAGATTGCATGTATTACGAGGATCACTCGGAGGTATACCCATAATGATGAGTGGAAGCCTTTTGAGTTGATTTCGGGCTAGATACCCTGCCCTTGCGTGTGGATCGGGTTGTTGACTGTTCCCCCGGGCTTTATTGTTGTTGGTGGTGACCTTAGTGGCCTATCTCTCTAGGTTCTTACCCAAGGTGACTGTGGAGGGGAAAGTCTTCACGGTACCTGGAATTGATGTTGACCAAACTCACTCAAGCTCCTTGGAGGGTATACCCATGATTATGTGTGGGAGCTTGCACCAGGGTGTAAGTTCGTTAAGCAGGTCATTGACGTAACTTTTCCACCCTAGCCCCGCCCCTTCTCGTCTCGTTGTTGCGATGTTGGATTTCATCACCAACTAGTGGCTTCGAAATTAGAAGGTCTTGTTTGTCTGGTGATTGCTTCCTAGATTTTGTTTACTAGCGCCTGTTGTTTGTTTCTCGAAGTTGACCATAGGATTTTCTTCGCAAAGTTTGTTACTCGTTTACAATAGCTCCCCCACGTCATTCACATAGAATGCAGGGTTTCTCTCCAGAGCATCTGGATGGTTCTCAACCCTTGCCTATAGGTACACCTAAGGGCTCTCCTCGGCAAAGTGAAGCCACAGTCGTCACCACACCACAAGTGGAATGAACTGACTCCCTAGAACCTTTCTGAATTACTAATACTCGAGAGGACTTTCGACTTCACCCTGGTTCTGAGTGACCATTTATGCGACTTCCAGAGAATTAGTTGTTACATATTCTGGATCACCCGTTGGACCTTTTCCCAGCATAGAAGGCCAAGATCCTTTTTGGTCTACAGGTGTTTTTCGAAGGGACCTTTTTGGTCATGGTTCACCTGTGGTCTCTGAAATCAACCCTTTGGTGTTTTCTAAGACAGAGACTGTATCGTTGACTACCACTTATCACTTTACTGTCCCTACCGAAATGGCCCATCTCACAAATACTACGAGTGTCCCAACCGGGTTCACTGCGGCTGGTCTTGCTCCTATAAACACACAGTGAACGCCCAATGTCACTCCGACACTACCACCCAGATACCATGCGTTGAATGCTTCTATTCCAATGCCTCCGCAAACCCCATCTGGTTCTCTAGGTGGTACTTCTTTCCTGGGCACCCTATTCCTGGTTTTATTCAGACACTCCCTCAATTTCCTTCTGGAAGACCTTTCTTATCTTCCACTGACAATCCTAATCCTAGTGGCACTATCCCGTCCATTACACCAAACTTGCAGATTCCCGTTGGTGGACAAGGTGGTACGATTCAACTTCCTCTTACCAAACACATTCCAATTACTACACAACCTTCAATTGGGACACAACTTCCAGTTGGAACTCCGCCTACGATAGGGGGACCAACCCCACCTTTTGGACAAAATATATCTCCCTCTTTGGCCCAGTATTGGAATCAGATGATACAAAATCCTTCTCAAATGACTGGGGGGTAGTAGTTGCCTGTCCCTACTATAGGCCAACCATATCCAGGTATACCCAATCCTATTTGGGGTCCGAATGCTCAAACTCATGTCCCCACTCAAGGTTACAATCTCTGGAGCTACTATCCTCTCCAACCACCACCGAATCTTCCTGGGTCTTCCCATTATGCACAGACTGCTTATGGTCCTACTGGTTTGTCGACAGGGCTTCCACCCCATAGCCACCAATACCCATAGGTGAATCGACAGTTACCTTTTCTTGCTACTTTGGATTTGTCAGATTTTTCTAGGATTTTAAATGATCCTATTCATCACTCTCCCCAATGGCCTGTTATTCCAGCCAAGCTTCCATCGGACATTCCTAAATTCGACGGAAAAGTGGGAAAGGACCCAAACAATCACGTTATGACTTTTCACCTATGGTGTTCATCCAACTCATTGATGGATGACTCTATTTGTTTACGTCTTTTTCAATGAACACTTACCAATTCTGTTGCGAAGTGGTATATTGAATTGCCACAAGGTTTCTTCTCTAATTTCAACACACTAGCTATGGCTTTCCTTACACATTACCATTTATCGATCCGTTATGATACCGGGACTGAGATTTTTACTTCCTTCAAACAAAATAAAGGCACTCATATATCGGATCATATCCATGAGTGGAAAAGGAGACGACGTCTCATTAAACTTGAGCTTCCTGATTAGTTACTGGCAGAATGGTTTACAAAATCATTTGTGAACGAAATTGGTAAGGACATTTCCATGGGTGGCATTTTCACGGAAGAGCAGGCTATAATTCGTGCTCAATATATTGATCTCGTTTATTCACAAATGGGGACCCTTTACAATTCATTACCTGATTTACCTCATCCTAATACTTCCAGTACTTCAACTACTTCTGCTGCCTCACATGCAGTTGATGGTGTCATTGGTACTACCCAAACCCAATCACATTTCGTTTCAAGCATAACCCCTAAATATTCTTCTTCTAATATTCAAAATTCTCTGTCTCTTGCCACTCCCACCAGCAAAACTTCTGAGGTAAATGTTGTCCAATCTACCCCAGCCAATAAAAACAAATCTAAAAAAGGGAGAGGTAAGAATAAGGAGGGAAAAAATAATAATCAAGCAGAGAAAACTAAAACCACTCCTGTTGAAGATCGGGATAAGCACAAACCATGATACCCTTGCCTTATCTGTGGTGATGATTATTACACGAAGGATTGTCCACGACATGCCGAGGTCACTAAGTTCCTTTAAGGAGCTCCAAAACCACCTACACTGGCTGTCTTGTCCCAACCCTTCCCGTCTCAACAACAGGCTCAGTTGGTCATTCACGACCAACCCTCCTCTTCTACGACATCATATGTTTTGATGTGTACTGATGATTCTAAGCAGAACAACGTTGCAGTGACTACTCGAGCCAAAGATTATTCTCCATCTAAGGAGAAGGTTGATGATTTACCTCCTTCGTTGGTCCAACCCTCTCCCCCGACTCCACCT
The DNA here is from genome assembly GCA_032191745.1 of Picea mariana. NCBI lineage: Eukaryota > Viridiplantae > Streptophyta > Pinopsida > Pinales > Pinaceae > Picea > Picea mariana. The sequence continues at coordinate 51,799 of JASDQU010011475.1, read as the reverse complement.
ACTAATGGTCCTCTTCATCTCGAACGACCGAGCCTCGACACAGTTCTACGACCCCCCCCCAAAGGGTGTCGTACGGAAATTGGATTTCAATCCTCATACTCGTGTGGCCCAAAACTATAGCATTGTTGAAGATCTGGCCCAGGCACCTTCAGCGATGTCATCCCTTGAAGTCCTTCAGTCTTGTCCTACACAACGGAAGGCACTGTTGAAAGATATAGGTGGAATTGACCCCACAGATACGAATTTGATAGTCTTTGACTTGGAAGATCACATTCCAAGGTTACCCCCTCAACTTGAGTTCCAAATCCAGGTTGTTGTCTACAACAAAAACATTTGTTGAACTGTTATCGACGAGGGTGCCTCGACTTGTGTTATGTCTCTTGCTTGTTGGAAAGCCATTGGCTCTCCTCATTTGAATGAATCCCAGAACACTCTTAAAGCCTTCAATGGCTCTAGTTTTAATCCCTACGGTGTTCTTCCTTCGTTGCCCATCATGTTAGAAGGTAAAATGGTCCAAGTCGAAGTGGAAGTCTTTGACGCTCCCCTTGATTATAATATTTTACTTGGTCGTAGCTGGATCGATTCCATGTGTGTCGTTGTGTCGACACTTTTTCGTGTAGTACGTTTCCCTCATCAAGGAAAGGTTTTTACCGTCGACCAACTTGCCTTCTTCAATTCTGATACCCATACTAGAAACGTACCGTTTATTGCTAAAACCCCACTGGGTTATGAGAACGTCGGTGTAGGCCTTTTAAAGGAATCCTCATTAATGGGTACTTTTCCCATTCCACCACCCGATGTTCCATGCTCGTCAGTTGCTTCTATCAACATGATCTCCACCATGCCTCATGAACTTCCTGTGTCACAGGACCCTTGGATTGTCCCTGACCCTGGAGATCATCTTCGTTTCGGCGACGCAATGTCATTAAGTCCGGTTGAATCTGCCTATCAGGCCATTCAATCGGCAACACCTTCTACCCCTTATCTTGATGACTTGTCTCCCAATTCTTTTGGTCTTATTTTTTCCGCTGACGAGATGATCATGTCTGTCATGGAGGACACCCCTTGCGATGATGGGCATCATCGCTCCATACTTTTTCTGGAGCAACATACTCTTGAGAACTACCAACATATTTTGACTCTGTCGACCGTTGTTGTCATCTCAATGGTTCCCACGACTACACACGATGTGTTTACTGAAGGGAACTTAAGCAATATCTCACCCACGATTCCTATTGACATATCCATTAAACCTGGGATTGTTGCAAATGTCCATATTGGTGCTTCGTGTTCTGCTGACGAAATAGTCACCTATACGTCTCTATTCAAAGAATTTTGTGACATCTTCACCTGGAGCTATGAAGAGATTCCAGGTATCGACCCTGCAATTGTTGTACATGAGATAAAGACATACCCCGGAGCTAAACCTATCTGGCAACGCCTTCATCCAGTTCACCCACGTAAAGCGGATACTATCAAGATCGAAGTTGAAAAACTTCTGAAAGTCGGCTTTATTTATCTGATGGCTCTTACAGAATGGGTTTCCAATCCTGTCCCGATTGACAAGAAAGGAGGCAGTATTCGTGTATGTGTTGATTATAGGGATATTAACAAAGCTTGTCCCAAAGACAACTTTCCTACCCCCTTCGTCGATTAGATTGTCGATGATTGCGTCGGAAGTGAAATATTTTCTCTCATGGATGGTTTCTCCAGCTATAATCAAATTAACATTGCTCCCGAGGATCAACATAAGACTGCTTTTATTTGTTGGGGTACTTTTGCCTATCAAAAACTACCTTTCGGTCTCAAGAACGCTGGTGCAACGTTTCAACGTGCTATGTCTTATGCTTTTCATGATATCAAGCACATCGTTCAACCCTAATTGGACGATTTACCCGCTCATTCTATGCGCAAATTCGATCACCCTACCCACCTTCGGTCTATTTTCATTCATTGTCGGTTCTACCGGATACGTTTAAATCCTCATAAGTGTGTTTTTTGCGTAGAATCCAGTCCTCTTCTAGGTTTTATCGTTTCGCGTCAAGGGATCCAGGTGGATCCTATTAAGGTTGAGGCGATCCTTAATCTCCCTCCTCCTTCTACACTGCGCCAGTTGCAAAGTTTGCAGGGGAAAGAAAACTTTCTTCATCATTTTATCCCTAATTACGCCGAGATCACTCGTGGTTTTACGCGGCTACTAAAGAAAGATTCAGAGATCGTCTGGGATACCATTGCCAATAATGCTTTTGAAGCTTTGAAGTTGTCCCTAACGCGAGCTCCACTTCTCTTTCCTCCCAATTACAGTCGCGATTATTTCCTTTATCTTGTTGCCTCGGAGTACACTATTGGCATGGTTCTCGTCCAAGAGGATGATGCGCACAACGAACATGTTATTTACTACTTGAGTCGAAGTCTCACACCAAATGAAATCAAGTATCAACATGTCGAAAAAATGGCCTTGGCTACCGTTCAAGCCATCCAACGCTTCCGGCACTATATCCTCTCACGCAAGACTATGGTGATTTCTCATTGCAACCCTATGCAACATATTTTGACACGTCAATTGCTAGGGGGAAAATACTCCAAATGGATTGTGATACTCCAGGAGTTTGACTTGGAATTCGACCGCACCAAGTTCAAGAAATCCTTAGTTTTTGCTGAGTTGATATGCGATTTTCCTCACTCTGCAACGAAAAATGTAGCAGTTGATTCATTACCTGATGAATCTCTTTTCCTTATTAGCACTGACGATCTTAGGTATGGGGATATCATTATATATCTCCAAACCCAAAATTTCCGGCCTGCTTTGTCTAGTACTGAACGACGTCGCATATGCTATCAAGCTCATCAATACATTATCCTCGGGGATACTCTTTACCGTCGAGGAATTGACTCTATTTTTCAACGTTGTCTAACATTCGGCGAAGCCAAGAAAGCTCTGAATGACTATCATTCTGGAGCATGTGGTGGTCATATGTCTGGGTATGCTACTGCCCAAAAGATCTTACGTGTAGGGTATTTTTGGCCTTCTTTTTTTAACGACTACATCACCGTCGTTCAGAAATGCCATGCCTACCAGACCTACAATCAGAAAATTCGGTCACATCCTGCTCCTCTTCACCCTGTGTTCTCAGTTGGTCCTTTTGCAAAATGGGGCATCGATTTCATGACATGTCACCCTCACTCGGCCGGGGGGCAAGGTTACATCATTGTAGCCGTTGATTACTTTACGAAATGGGTCGAGGCGATGCTGACATTCGACAATACTGGAAAGACCGCAACATTGTTTCTTTTTAATCACGTCATAGTTCATTTTGGTGTTCCCCAAGCTATCATCACTGATCATGGTAGCCACTTTAGGAATTTTATGATGTTTGAACTTACTGACAAGTTGGGTTTTCGCCATGATAACTCAACGCCTTATTATCCACAAGCCAATGGTCAAGTCGAAGTGATCAACAAAGTTCTCATAACTATGCTCCGACGGATGATAGGAATTCATAAAACAAGTTGGCACAAAATGTTGTTTTCGGCATTGTGGGCGTACCGGACATCTGTCAAGTCCGTTATTGGGTTTACACCTTTTCGGTTAGTCTATGGTGTGGAAGCCATTCTTCCTATAGAATGCGAGATACCCTCTCTGAAGCTAGCAGTTGAACTCCTACCCAACACTTCTGTTAAAGAAGAACATCTATTGTATCTTATACGATTAGACGAAACTTGACGTGACGCCACTCTAGTAATAGAAACCCAGAAGAAACGTGTCAAGGCCCAATATAACAAGCATGTCAAGCCTCGCATTTTCTTTGAAGGTGATCTTGTTCTTCTCTATGAACAGGATCGAGATGTGTTAGGAGATGGGAAATTCGAACCCATGTGGCGAGGTCCTTATATTGTTCACTGAGTTTTGGAAAAAGGAGCATATGAGTTGGTAGATTACGATGGTATCCCTTTGAGTGAACCCAGGAATGGGTTGTACTTGAAGAAGTACTATGCATAAATCATCTATGCACAAGACTTGTATTTTATTGTATCATACGTTTTGTGTGTTACTATAATTTTCTTTTGTCGTTATCTGGTCTCTTCCCTTATGTGACATTGTGTTTGATTTCCAGATGTTGGAGTCTTTGCTACCCTATATTGGTTTCACTGATGGCACTAGCCGTAGTACTCAGAACCTTGCTTCTGCTGCATGGGCAATATATGCCCCAACAAACGATCTTGTATCTTTATGAGGTGTGTGCCTCGACCATGCGACCAACAACATTACAGAGTATAGCGTCATTATTGAATTATTGGTTGATGCTATCTCGCTCGAAATTCATCATTTGGTTGTGCAACTTGACTCACAGCTTGTAGTACTACAGTTAAGTAATATCTACTCTATTCGAAGTCCTACTTTGTTACGGGTGTATTTGCGAATTCGCCTCTTGGAACGTTATTTTGATCACATTGAATATATACATATTCCTAGATGTCTAAATACATTAACAGATGCATTGGCTAATTATGTATTGGGCAGACATTTGAATCATTTATAAATCAATCACATCGAAATTCACACAATATAAAGTAAACCAGTAGAAGCCATCTGTATATATAATGATATAAAAGATTTTTTTACAAAAAGTTTGTCCGAAGACCAAAATGTTAAAATCTAAAGCTCATATCTTCTACAAAGTGACGTCATGGATGACGTTCATGGTAACACACGACTGCCCTAGCCACCCTACGGAGAAGTCGACTCATAGATGTTGATACCCCTACAGTATGAAGTTGATCACATCGTGGAACCTCTTCCAGAGTCATGTCTGGAATGTCTGCAGTCAGGCCCTCTAAATTCTGTTCCACCACTTAATAATCCTTAGCATACTGTGCTGCTGCTGCTAACTCTCCTCGCCGCTGGATGGGAGAAGTGCCAGGAGGTCTGTAAGGTCCAACATCTGTGTTATCAACAAACGATTTTGTATTAGTCTTTGGACGAATGTATAAAACAAAAACATTTGAATATGATAAAAATTCACAAAAACATTCGAAAAGAAAAAATGTGTGTACTTCTTACCAAGGTCAACCACTGAGCATCCTCTGGCAATACCAAATCCGGATCTCCTCAGAAATCTAGCCCAGCATAAGCGTAGTCATCAACCATCAACATATGTGGTCGAAGCCAGTCAAAGAAAGTATCATCATATTTGATGATCAGTCCTGCTACGTGTCGGGCCATGAGTCGACACCATCTCAGCATCCGCGGATCCTTGGGAGCCGGTAAATTCCACTCCACTTGTAACCTCAATAATGGGACCCACTCAAGGAAGAAGGATACCAGCAAAGATCCGTACCTGAATTGCTTCAGGTCACCTCGCCTACATTTGGTCAATTTCTTTTTTATACTGCGAAGCACAGCATCTGCACAGTTGAACACTCGAGGCTTAGTACACTCAATAGCATACTGGAAGTAACTCTGTAACACCATGTGAGGAGCGAAACTCCCAGCCATCCGAGCTATAGTGAAAAGGATAGTATGGAGGGTCAAGTCTCGTAACCCCCAGATAGATACTTTTCCTTTCTTTCTCTCAGCCTCGAGAACACAGTGTAAATTGCAGTACTCACTCATCTTTAGCCCACCACCTCTACTACCAGTCAGGCTCACATAGTACCCTCGTCGTGACAAACCAGTCAAAAAGTAAATGTTCTCAATGTCTAAGGACAGTGTGTGGACCCCCACATGAAACACCTGCTGATCAGGATCCCACATACGCACCAGGTACTCTAATAGTCTGACTTGGGCCCTCATGCCTGGGATGCGAAAGTACTTCAAGAGCCCACAGTCTCTCAAAGTAGCTATAGTAGGTGGATGATTTTTGGCCATTTCATTGTCTTCTTCATGTTTCCTTTCACACCATTCAAGCACCATGTTGATGGCCAATTATCTGCATAAGAGACACAACAAGAAGATTAGCAACTATTTTCATGAATCCATTCTTTTTCATTAGCTAAATTTTAAAAAACATTTTGAGCTTTGCGGTTCTCGCAGGTGCCCTGTGTGCATAGTGCAAGAACCTCGCAGGTGGCCTTAGGCTCACCTGCAAGAACGCCTCATTCTCGCAGGCCCCGTATAGCCTGCCTGCGAGAATGGCAGTGCGCTTGTAGGGCTTGGAAAATCAACTTAAAAATGAAAATCTAACCAATAAAATTACAAAATTAAACCATGAAAGTGTTAAGGATGAAGAGCCTACCTAACTGTCGCAGACGGCTCGCTGAATGGTCTCTCATAGCTCCCACAATCTGACACCGAACTTGGAGGGTAAAAGAGGGGTTTTTTGAGCTCAATAATGGAAATGTAAAAATGGTGTCGTAAAAAGAGTATTTACCCCTTTTATTTACTTTTACTATATCATTTTGGTTTTTTATGACTATTTATCAATTAAACCCTAATCCCTAATGTCATGTTGAGTGTAATTCTTGCAGGTGTGATGACTTTGATGATCAAATACAGAGATACGAACATGTTTTTCTTTTGTTATCGCGTGTTTTTTTGTTTTTTGTGGTTTTTATATAAAAAACTCGAGCGTGGTCTTTGTCTTTTATTGCACTCGTAAATACATGAGAACGTGATCGAGCGTACTTTTATCACTTTTTCGGGCTCAACAAGGTTATACAAAAAAGGAACCCCCTAGAGTCCTCTTTAAGTTCTTTTCAGACTCTCTAAACATGAAAAGATCGTCGAGCGACCTTGCTATTTTCACGCTCGATAAAGTATTTGAAGTAAGCGTCTAATGAGCAATAATTTATCT
>JASDQU010011475.1:6000-16995 GCA_032191745.1 Picea mariana | reverse complement strand
AGACTGACTCAAACTTTCACCAAATGCTCGAGATGACTAGGGGACCACCAAGTTCCAACATCTGTCTACTACTAAAAATAGAAAGTCCTCGCATGTCCATGATATTATACTCATTGGATTCGATTTTCCGCAAGGAATCCGAATCTACAATCATAATAGACATGCGAGCCCTGGTATTCAACCTGCTAAAAATAGAAATTTGTGACAAATCATCTCGAAAAAAGTCCAAAGGCTTAGAATGTCTTAAGGATTCACAATATGTGCTCAAAATCTGAATCTAGGGCCTTGTTTCCGTCCTTATACACACTTGCAAACGTGGACTAAGTCCGATCCACTTAGTGTGTCCTCAGAGACACAATGTCTAAGTTCAAGCCCACTGTCACCTTGACTTGAACTCCTTCTGTCTAGGCTTACTCCTAGGGAAGCCAAAGGTGATAGACCCTAGTTACTATGTGAGTTAAAAGATTATGTCTAGGAGTTAATTTTAATTGGTTAAAGGTCTAGGGGGATCTAGCCTATATGAGAGTCAACAATGCAAATGCAAACTTTCAATGCGAAAGCAAACCTTTCCCTAAGTCAACTAAGACTAGTGCCTAAGGTTGGTGGGTTCAACCAAGTTAAAGGGATTAATCTTTACAAAGGATTACAAATAGATTACAAAAGAAAATTTACAAGATTCTACAACTTGATACAAACGAATTGCTTTATACAAGTAAATGAAACAACTATCTACACAAATGAATATAAAGAATACTAAAGATACAACAACTATTAACAAGATGAAATAGGCAAGCACTAACTAACTTGACTTATCTGTGCAGGGAAAGAAACGAGCATTCAAGAGAAGATCACCACAACACAATAAGCCTACACACCCAAACAATGAAGTGCCTCCACAAGATGCACAACTTCAAGGGGTGGCTTCAATGGCATCAACACACAATTACAAACCCAATCAAGAAGTGCTTCCAAAGGATGCACAACTTCAAGGGGAACTAGTTAATCATCCACAAGAGCTCAATAAAATTGCATGTAAAGTGACTTAAGTTAAATGCTTGCAAGATTATAGAGCATAAACCATCAAAGATTAATAAATTATACCAAATTGGTGTGGATTAAGTTTTAGGATTGCTTGAGTTGATTAAGTTAAAGTGTGAATCCTAAAACTATGTGACTTCCCTAGAACTCTTCCCACTTATACCAAAAAGACTACTGGGTGCTCAAGAAGTGAAGCAAACAAGGCCACTCCCTAGCTCCACAGGTCAATCGGGGAACAAAAGTACTCCACAAGGGGGACACCTAGTGTCGTGAGACCATCCCTGATCTAGCACCCCTTGCTTCTTCCATAGGTTCCTTTTTTGATGGCAAAGTTGAAACAGTTAAAGGTGATCTAATTAACTAGATAAGTTGAAGCCTTACAATTTTATTACGGTAAATTGAGCCTTAAAGATTATGTTGAGCTTAGTTGAGTTAAGTGCTTGCAAGTAAAGTGAGATAAATTGCTTAAGCTTGGAAGAGATTAAGTGATTAAACTTGAAAACAAAGTGATTACTTGGAAAAAGAAATGTGTTGAAATTAGTTCAGAAATTCACTAAATTATACCCAGATTTCAGCCTCCAATTAAGTCATAACAGCCAAGCATTAAATCTTTTACTTGCTGCACTTAATGAGCATAAACACTAAATAAAGTAGTTCTGAAACTAAATCTGCAGCAGAATCATTTACTAATAGTGGACAAAATATCCAATATGCACCATGAAAAATTCTGGGTAAAACCCAAGAAGAATAGCACAAAAAAAATGACAGAATTGAGGAGAAAGTTTCTTATTCAGCTTTAGGAAAATTTCTGAGTTACAACAACAGCTTTAAATCAACATTAATCATCTGTACTTTCACTCTCACTGAACAAAAACAACATATAAATCCATAGTAACACAATCTGAAATCAAAAACTAATTTCCCGTACAATTTGTAAGGATTGTACAGCCACCAATATCAGAAATATGCCTCGGTTTTTGTGCCCAGAAAAAGGTACAGATCCATACCTTGCTATACGGATTTATTTGCTGTAGTAATACACCTCGAAATTTGTGCCAATACAAAGCAGAAATTTTTGTGCTAACTGTAGATGAAAAACCCAGCATAAAATGCTGTACGGTCTCCTCCAATCCATAATGTATGGATTCCTAGCTGTACGACCTTCTCTTTAATGCTGAAACTATCTAGAAGTGCATGCCAATCCTCCTAGGGATGCATGCCAACTTTTGGCTGCTGAAACTCTTTCCCTCCAAACAAAGAAACTTCCTTGGGATGTGTGCCCCTTTACCTTCCCTCAAGCTCTCCTCAAAAGTGCACCCTCCTTCTCCTAATGAGTTGCCTTTAAGCAATTTCGAAATGTAACTCCTCTAACTCTTGATCTCCCTCAAGTGACTCTTCACTTACCCTTGAGATCAACGGTCACGATTTAATCATTCGTTGAGATCACTTTAATTAATAAAGTGGCCCATAACATCATAAAGTCACTTTTACATTTCGAAATTAAAAGACTCAACTTTATAAAATCACTTTATAATTATAAAGTCACTAGGAGAAAATTTGCTTGGTCACTTTCGCATGCTGAGCGCGCTGAGCACTGCCAATGCAGAAGTACCTCCAAGCTACCAAATCTCAACATTACCTCTTAGTGAGAGAGGTACTTCTGGTATCACCACCAGAATATGTCTCCATCTCATCAGCTGCCATAGCTGCTCCCTCTGTACTAGAATTCTCTGCTCCCTCTGAACATGAATCCACTACTCCCACTGCATTGGAAGCCTCTGTTGCTACCTCCGTTGTACCAYGAACTGGAGACATGCTCCTAGGAGACTGCACACTCTCCTGAGCATCCAACTGTGTCGACTCATACCTGCTGAGTCCCTTGAGAGTCCCGGAAGAAGACTGAGTGCCATGTATCAACTCTCTCTCCCGTGCTACCTGCCAACTCTCCGACACAGAATTTGAGTCCAAAAATCCACTGGACCCCAACACAGGTCTACCCAACAACCTGTACAAGCCCTCATACTTGACACAAAGCATCACAGTTGTCTCAGCAGTTGCTCCCACGGGATATAAAAAACATGTCCACTGTGGAAAACAACTCCAAATCCACTCTCATCTAGAGCTGACACTGAGAGAAAATTAACCGTCAACTCTGGAATATATAACACCTCGCCAACCTCCAGAAGACCTCCTAACTCTAGTTGGAATCTCACCCTTCCAACCCCCTTTACTGCAAGTTGTGGGCCGACTCCACATTTCACTCTACAGTTTGAGTCTATCTCTGTAAGATCGTGGAAAACTGACCTCAACCCGGTCATGTGCCGAGAGGCACCACTGTCCACAAACCACGACTCAATGTCCTCGAACACTAGGCAACCACTGCCCACGGGACCAACCATGAAAGAGAACTCCTTCTCAAATTTCTCAGCAAAATTTGCAACCCGAGCTGATGCTACCACCTCTGGTTCCGGTTTCTTCTTCTTCTTGTTCGGACATTGACTAGCATAATGGCCATTCTTGTGACATGCAAAGCATTTCACTTTGCTCATGTCCTTCTTCTTTTCATTGCCCTTTGCTACAAGAGCAACGTTCTTGTCGTCTGCACCATCCAATACCTTTTCCTAAGACCCCTCTCGGATCTCCTCCTGCGTAAAATCATCCCACAATCTGCTCCAATTAGGGAGCTTCTCTCTCCCCACCACACACTTGACGAAAACCTTCGACTCCTTGGTGAAGCCTTTGAGGGCTATCCGCACCAACTCTGAGTCGGGAATGACTTCTCCAACAGCTGCCAACTCGTCCTTCACCTATGCAACCCGGGTGAGGTAGGTGGCCACACTCTCTCCTTTGACCATCCTAGCTCCATGGAGCTTGTCTCGAAGAGACATTTTCCAGTTCTCGTTCTTAGCCTCATACAAGCCTTTCAGTGCAACCCACATTCCATTGGCTGTCTTCTTCTTAGCCAAGTGTGGAATAAGGTGGTCTTTGACCTCGTCCAAGATGATTCTCTGAGTCTTAGCTTCATTCACTTCATGAACATCAAGAGCTGTGGGATCTGTAGGTACAGGTACAACGGTGTTCGCAAACAACCACAATTTGTTCTCCTTGAGAACACTGTCGATTCTAACCTTCCACTGCAGGTAGTTGGAGACCCCCTCCAATCTATCTTCAAACCTGATGCTGGAAGTCATCTTTGTCCACCTGACAAAGAACCTTTTCTGCCTTCTTCAAGCAAATACACCAGCAAATCACTTGCGGTCCCAAGTGCCAAATGTTTCCCACTGAACTTCAGAGCNTTCCACTGCAGTTAGTTGGAGACCCCCTCCAATCTATCTTCAAACCTGATGCTGGAAGTCATCTTTGTCCACCTGACAAAGAACCTTTTCTGCCTTCTTCAAGCAAATACACCAGCAAATCACTTGCGGTCCCAAGTGCCAAATGTTGCCCACTGAACTTCAGAGCACCTGCTCTGATACCATGTTGAAATTAGTTCAGAAATTCACTAAATTATACCCAGATTTCAGCCTCCAATTAAGTCATAACAACCAAGCATTAAATCTTTTACTAGCTGCACTTAATGAGTAGAAACACTAAATAAAGTAGTTCTGAAACTAAATTTGCAGCGGAATCATTTACTAATAGTGGACAAAATATCCAATATGCACCATGAAAAATTCTAGGTAAAACCCAAGAAGAATAGCACAGAAAAAATAATAGAATTGAGGAGAAAGTTTCTTATTCAGCTTTAGGAAAATTTCTGAGTTACAACAGCAACTTTAAATCAACATTAATCATCTGTACTTTCACTCTCATTGAACAAAAGCAACATATAAATCCATAGTAACATAGTCTGAAATCAAAAACTGATTTCCTGTACAATCTGTACGAATTGTACAACCACCAATATCAGAAATATGCCTTGGTTTTTGTGCCCAAAAAAAGGTACAGATCCATACCTTGTTGTATCGATTTATTTGCTGCAGTAATACACCTCGAAATTCGTGCCAATACACAACATAACTTTCTGTGCTAACTGTAGCTGCAAAACCCAGCATAAAATGTTGTACGACCTCCTCCAATCCGTACTGTACGGATTCCTAGCTGTACGACCTCCTCTTTAATGCTGAAACTGTCTAGAAGTGCGTGCCAATCCTCCTAAGGATGTGTGCCAACTTCTGGCTGTTGAAACTCTTTCCCTCCAAGCAAAGAAACTTTCTTGGGATGTGTGCCCCTTTACCTTCCCTCAAGCTGTCCTCAAACGTGCGCCCTCCTTCTCCTAATGAGCTGCTTTTAAGCAATTTCGAAATGTAACTCCTCTAACTCTTGATCTCCCTCAAGTGACTCTTCACTTACCCTTGAGATCAACGGTCACGATTTAATCATTCGTTGAGATCACTTTAATTAATAAAGTGACCCATAACATCATAAAGTCACTTTTACAATTCGAAATTAAAAGACTCAACTTTATAAAATCACTTTATAAAGTCACTAGGAGAAAATTTGTTTGGTCACTTCCGCATGCTGAGCGCTGCCAATGCAGAAGTACTTCAAAGCTACCAAATCTCAACAAAATGCTTGGAAAAACACAAGTTACTATGCCTCCACGGCTTAAGAAAGGAAATGAAAATAGCTTCTAAGATCTAAACCATATACAAGTACTAGAAGCAATAAACCACAACTAACACCTAGCCTTACGATATAGGATGGTTGGCTTAGCCAAACTCTTTCCTAGGTGCAGGCAAACAATAAAGAATAAAAGAACTTGAAGGAAAACTAATCCTAGCCACACAACCTTGTCTTAAAGACAAGTGGGGCAAACTAAAAATGAAAAGACAATGCTGAAAATAAATCTAAGTTCCTAGCCTTACGATATAGGATGGTTGTCTTTGCCAAACTCTTTCCTAGGTGTAGGCAAACAATAGAAATAAAACACAGAAAATTAACTTTGCTTGAGAAAAACAAGCTCGTGGGACTCCCTTGGGCTTGATTACAATGAGAATTAGAGAGAGAGAGAGAAGTGGGTATTTGTTACCTCAACTTAGGAGGAGTTTGCTTGACTTTATATGGCCCCAAATGGGTTGTTCCTCCCCTTTTTTTGTGACAACCTGCAGAAAATCAACAAGCTAATGTTTGCTGAAAATGCTACAAAAACACCAAAATTCTTCAAAAAATTTCTGTGAGTGAAAATCATAAATTTTTAACCTTTAGGACAGCAAATAATGTGTTGAAAGAGAGCTATTCAAGTGCATATAATGTACCCAAAATGTTAGAGGAAATAGAGAGATAAGAACATAAATTTTTATGAGAAAAATAAGTGGGTAAAAAGGTAATTTCCTGATCTGAAATTACTCTTTCTAAACCCTTAGTAAAATGTAAATATGAGAGACTAAGCTACAAGACAAGCAAAGGGGGTGAGTAGATCCAATGATATTAACAAAATACTTTGCTAAAACTAGGAAACTACTACACATAAGGTCTATGACAATACTACGATAGATCTATCCAAGCAAAATGCTTTGCTTGGACACCCTACACTAGATTTATAAGCAAAACTCAACAAAACCAAATATAAGTCACCTCTAATGTAGATCCAAGACACCAAGAAGACTCTCAATGCCAATATTTCCTCCAAAGATTTCTTTATTAGAAGGCAAGCTAGGACAAATACCTGCCCAAGCTTGAGAAAAGAAAGAGAGAGCAAGAAGAATGAGAGAGAAGAGTGGGAGAGAAAGGAGAAGAGAAAAAGAATTTGGGTAGAGTAACCTTGCAAGAGAATAGATCATGTTAAAATGAGAGAGGGAAGGCTCTTATTTATACTTGGGAGCCAAAAGTTACCCCTCTTGGATGCTCTCCAAGTGTCAATCACATAGCATCATTGAGCATCTCAAGAAGGGGGGCGCACTTCCTAGGGTTTTAGTCACCTAGGGTTTTGGAAAATGAGTGGAGTGAGTTGGCAAGTGTTTGAAAAGTTAAATTGTGAGTTGGAGGGTTTAGGGAGGCGCACCAATGGAGAGAAGAAGTCTCACTTTATTATTTTTTTGATTTTCTAAAGATCTTCTAGAAGGGGGGCGCACTTCTCTAGGGGAAAGAGACATTTTGCTTTAATGGCTAGGTGAGGGGGTGAGGTAAAGGTTGGGAAAGGGTTAGGAATTGGGTAAGTTCTCCCACTCTTCATCTAATTAATTTGCTCATATTACAAAAAATTGACAAGTTTGACTTTGTCAATTCCAACAATTAAATTGCTGTCTTAGATTGACTGAGACTCCTCATGGACAAACACCTAGCAAAACTTGTCCAATTGAGTTGAAACTTGGTCCAAGGGTGTAGGGGGTCTCATTCCATTTCTTTGGAGCACAAATACCCCTATCAAAATCCCAAGGATCCATTTTTTACAATTTTTATCAAAAAATAATTAAAATTACCATTTAAATGGATAATTTAAAAAAAATAAAAAAAAACTATCTAGACTCGACGGAATTCTGTAAGACTCTAGAAGATGTCTAGCATGGTCATTTACAATATTCCTAGACAATAGCTACCATAGGGCTCGACCATTAGAGCGCCTTTCACCACTTTGGAGAATTATTGTAGGAGTGAAAAACTCAAGGGAAATTAATAAGGCTGGTTAGGCCAAATTAATAACCTGAGGAAAAAAAACACTCGATGAAAGGAACTCCTCTAATGATGAAGTCCTAGGCAATCGACCTAAACTATGATCCATGCAGACCCATTACATTATAATCCCACGCAGGGGAGCGAAAATTCCAATTACAAAAACACGTGCTGAAGGCCAAAACTGCCTTGTAGAACCAGAAAGTATTGAAACTAGTAGCACCATCACCTACATATCATCATGGCACATGGAGTTGACCCTCTAGTTGAAATAGGTGGTCAACATCTGGCTCCACATGGGGACGTGTGTTTGATCTTCACTAGGGAAGGAGAGCATACGAGAATCCGGAACGTACAAAATAGAGTGTTCACCATACCCAACATAAATACATGTATAAACAAATGAACAAATGAAATGCTCTAAACAACAATTACATAAGGAAATAACTATTGTACAACAATTACAAAATGAAACTATGATACAATGAATCATCAGGTAACATAATTACATAACGAATGAAATAATACAAAACTGAAATAAAGGAGAAGGGTTAGAGATATGTTACAAAGGGTGTCCCTTTGAACACCAAGTTGCCATGTGAGAAATACTTCAAGGGGGAGTCCTCTCACTAGCATGTCTGACTTTATGTCGTCCCATTGGCTGAGAAGAGTTGCTAGAAGACCGATACACTTTATCCTGATTGTTGTTGTTCTCATGTGAATCCATGTTTCTAACCTTAGGCCACTTGGGATAATCCTCCTTAAAAATTCTCTGATGATTTTGCATGGGTGCCAAGTGAAAAGTTTTTGAACTTAATTTTTCTTTAAAAGGCTTGGCATACCTGTTCATAGGGATGATATACTTCACATTATCATTACTAACCTTACCATCCTTATGATTTTCCATCAGATTTGCATTAAATATCCTATCTTTGATTTTSCCAATTTCTGAAAAATAAAGAGGATGTGGCCCAARAATTCCATCTGATTTCTTCTGACATCTAACTGATTCCTCTGATGATTGATGAGCTGATGACACATTTTTAACTGAAAAATTCAACTCTGATTTTAATTCTGAAGGAGTCAAATCATTAWGCACTTTATCCAAATCTTCCTCAAGAAAAATCCCATCAAAAGAATCCATGKTGTACCAAACACTATAAATGTTTGGGGGTTCATCTTTAAGTTCCATCTTGGTAGATGTTAGACAAGTAGACTCCATCTCATAACATCCCATTTCTAGTTCACGATACACAACATCATTTGTGGGCTTCCTAGGATCCTCAACATGGTACTTTCTTTCAAACTCCCTGTTTAATCTAAACATGGAACCATTTGGAGTTGGAATGGTGGCATAAGTTAAATACATTTGCAAATTACCACCTAAATTTGCAGCTATCTTCCTTGAAAGCAACATACCCCAAGCATCAGGCACATCAATTACAACAATGTCTATTTCTATCATAATGTCTGGGAATGCAGCCAAGTGTACTTGTAATCCTTTAATCAAACCATGCACCTTTATTGTCTTGCTATCCATAGCACAAATGTTATGATAAGGTCTAGATATTCTTAAGTTCAATTGTCCCATTACTTTCTTAGTCATAACATTTGAGCTAGCTCCTGAATCAAGCATACAGTTGTGGAGAATAAAATCATTCATGAGCAAAGAGAGGAAAAATGGTCTATTCTTTTCATTTCCCCTATCCATATTCTGCAAAATAACAGGTGCATCCTAATAAGCTACTGCTTGTTGAATGTCAACATGATTCTGAGAAGGATTTTCTATGGCTCTAAGTAGCTTCTCCCTCTGAGAAGGAATCTTCATTATCTCTGACATAGGTACCAACATCTTAGCATTATTTAACCACCCTCCTAAGTCAATATTTAAATCTGAACTTGTGTGAACCATTGGTTTAGGAGGGGGAGGAGGTGCTCCTAAAACACTTCCTTGAGGCCTACCCTGAATATTATTTCCATTCCTTTGATAAGTAATGCCTCTATATCTAGCCATTTCTGACACTTGTTGTGGAGTAGGCTTAGGACCAAATTTTTCTGTTACTCTATCCTCCACAACATTATTACAGTTTACCCCCTCACTATGTTCCATCAAATCCATCCATTCATGCATGCCAATATTATATTCATGACCAAAGATATTAACTTGTTCATTCCCTGCTCTATAAGGTCCCATTTCATCATAAACATGAAGAAAGACTTGGCAAGTTGATTCCTTATGAAACTGTCCACAAGGTCTACAATAAGGAATAGCTTGGTGATCTACCAAGTTAGTGGATTCGAATGGATTTGGTGGCCTTTGATCTTGAGGAGGAGGTCTCTTAGGCCATTTATCATTTGGCCTATGTTGGGTCCTACTAGCTTGACCCCTTTCCATGGCTATCAACCTATTTTGCATGGCATTCATTTGATTGGCTTGGTTAATCTCCATTTGTTTAATCTAATTAGCATGATTAACCTCCATTTGTTTAATTAATTGAGTAAGTTCCTTAATGCCATCATTAGAAGACCCTTGACTTTCAACCTTCTTTTTCTTTTCCTCATAAGGTTGAGAGGAAGTTCCTCTAGAAAAACCAAGAATGTTAGACTTCCTAGCATCCTGCATATTTTTATCAATCCTTACTGCCATATCTTGTGCATTCTTAAGGGTTTGAGGATCCTTATCCCTTAGTGCATATCTCATTTCTCCCTCAAAAGCTTCCATATAATAAATCAAAATTGCAACATCTGAAGGCTTAATATTTGTAGGGAGACTTTTCACCAAGTCATTAAATTTTTTATTAAATTCATCCATAGTTTCGTTTTCGTTTTTCAGACTTGAGCTAAGGGAAACAAGCAAAAATCTGTTCTCCTTCTGATCACCCCACCTTTCTCTGAAAGCTTTCACTATTTCGGCTAGGGTACTAAACTTGTTAGGATCCTGATCTGAAAACCATTCAGCAACATCCCCTTCTAGGGAGAACACAAACAATCTCATCTTCACATCCTCCTCATCATGCCCATAACACCACTTATCGACACATAATTGAAAACTTATGATGTGAGAATGTGCACTAACAACATTATTTCCTGAAAAACAAGGCAACTTCTCAATAGCTTTGTCAAGAATCTTGTGGGGAGCCCCTTGGATCGCTGTAAATTCAAAGGCCTCATAAACATACTCATGGTTACGTTAGAATTAGTTGTTGTAGTATTAACAATTTGTGGATTATTAGTTTGAAACAAGAATTGGATATCAGTGAGTGCTTCTTCCCCAAGACTTTCAAGTAACCTTCTAGGAGCAAGGCGATTTAATCTCCTCCTATAAACCTTTTCAGGTTTAGGAAA
>JASDQU010011474.1:388747-410683 GCA_032191745.1 Picea mariana | reverse complement strand
GAAAACCAGCATGCAATCTCATACTCCTTGCACGCTCCATGATTGTCCTGTTCATCCTTTCTGACACACCATTTTCTTGTGGTGTTCGTGGAACTGTCTTCTTTCTACGAATCCCATGGTATGAATAGTAATCATCAAACTCCTTGCTGCAGTATTCACCTCCATTATCTGATCCGAGACACTTCAAACTTTTTCCTGTCTCATTCTTAACTAAAGCTTTCCATTTCTTAAAAGTATCAAAAACATCAGGTTTTCGTCGAATGCAATAAACCCAAGTTTTTCTAGTTGCATCGTCAATAAAAGTAACATAATAATGAGACCCACCAAGAGATGATACCTGAGCTGGTCCCCATACATATGTATGCACAAGATCTAACCTTTCATTCTTCTTTTCTTTTCTGACTCTGAGAAATCTGACTCTCTTTTGTTTTCCATAAACACAATGCTCACAAAAGTCCAAATCAATTTGTTTAAGATCTGGCAGCAATTTTTTTTTGTGAAGTATCTGCATACCCTTCTCACTCATGTGTCCTAGCCTATGATGCCACAGTACTGTATCCACTCCTGTAGAAGCTAAAGATATAGAAGAGTTAGTATTACCAGTACATAAATACAATGCACCTACCTTCTCTCCTTTCGCTATCACCAATGATCCTTTGATGACCTTCCATGTATTATCTGTAAATATGGATATACAACCTTCACTTGTCAACTGCCCTGTTGAAATTAGATTTTTCCTTAAATCTGGAATATGTCTTACCTCTTTCAACAACCATTGGTTTCCATTGCTTTGCTTTATTTTTACCTTTCCCATTCCAACAATTTTGCATGGTGCATCATCACCTAAATGAACCTGTCCAAAATCACTTTGAACATAATCTAGAAAATGTTTCCTATGGGGTGTGGCATGAAATGAAGCCCATGAATCTACTACCCAAGACTCAGAAATATTATCTACAGAAAGAATCAAAGAATCTTGTAACACATCACCTATTACATTTGTTTCCTGATTTCTCTCATGCTGTCCATCTCTTTGTTTCTTTGGAGCTCTGCATTCTTTCTTCAGATGTCCTTTCTTCCCACAATTCTAGCACTCTATATTTTCAAGTCCGGATTTGGATCTGCCCTTCCTAGAATTCCCACGGTTTCCTGAGCCCTTTTCTCTATCCTTTTGTCTTCCTCTGTTCTCCATGTTCAACATATTACCTGATGTCTCACCTGTGCTTTTCCATCACATTTCCTCACTAAGGATAACACCAACAACATCATCAAATTTTAAAGTATTTGAACCAGAGACAGAGTTACTTATAGCCATGACCAAGCCATTCCAACTTTCTAGCAATGAGCACAAGATTAGAAGAGCCCTAACCTCATCATCAAAGTCCAATTTTACAGAACTTAGTTGATTAGTAACCGTATTAAATTCATTTAAATGATGTGCAACAGACCCACCTTCCGACATCTTCATATTAAATAATCTCTACATTAGAAATACCTTATTGGACGTCGAGGGTTTTTCATACAATTTGGCCAACGTGTCCATCAAACCCTTCATTGTCTTTTCTTTCGAGATATTGAAAGCCACCGACGCTGCCAGGCTCAGCCGTATCGTTCCTAGAGCGTTTCTGTCAAGAATCTCCCATTCTTCATCCTTCATGGCCACCGACTTCTTTGCTACTCCGTTCAATGGTAGGAATAGATCCTTCTGATATAAATAATCTTCCACCTGCATCTTCCATAACTAGTAGTTTTGGCCGTTAAATTTCTCGACCTTAAACTTTCTATTTTCCGACATTGCTCCCACTCAAACGAGGAACCCTCTTTTCCTGTGAGTTACCTTATGCTATGATACCAGTTGTTAGAAAAAAAAGACCGTAGAGAATTAAAATAAAACAAATTTAGAAATAAAACACAGAAGATACACAATACAAGAGAGACACAGATTTATGTGGTTCACCCAGTGTGGGCTACATCCACCAGAGAAATTGCTAGGTCCTTTCTTTATTATTATCCAGCAAAATGAAGGGATACAAACTACAACAAAACCCACTGTAACTTCCTCTTCTTTCTCTCACAGTCTCCTCTCTCCGAATACAATACTTGCCAACCTACATAGCCGCAATACATTTCCCTCATAAAAGAGGGTTTCCTTTTAGGGAAAAAAACCCTTACATAATCTCTATCGTTAGATCTGCGACCTTATAATGAACGATCCAGATTTACAATGAAATTACAATATACTTTTACAAGGAAATTTTTGCTTCGGGGGCTTTGCCCCCGAACCCTCGCTAGGGGCCTGCTTGCCCCCAGACCCCCCAGCCGGGGGGATAGCCCCCCCCGAACCCCGCAGAGGGGGTACCCCGCCTCTGCACTCCCCCGCGTGGAAGAGTGTACATACTTCTGGGGTGTAAATACTTCATGGGGTATAAACATGGTTGAAAGTAAAAGACCTCTAAATCAATAAGATAATCAACTCCACAACCAACAGTCTAGGGTCTCAAGACAGAACTGGAGGTCGTCCATGTCCCGACACAGGTCGAATACCAGGGTCTGCACTAGTGCAAGGGTTGTTTTCCACTCGCATTCTGGGTCAGCATTGGAACCACCTTGAGATTGGGGTTGTCGTCATGAATTTTCACTGGCTTTTGGACCATCGATCTAAAATTGGGCATGATGAGATTGGTCCTCAAGCAGCTGGGTGGCCGAAGAGTTGGGAGGAGCCAAAGGGCCTGGATGTGAAACAGATGTTGAATTGCCTAAAGGTGCTGGGTTGTAGTCTAGTGACGCCCCTGAGCAGTCCATGCTCTCCATTATGTTGGCAAGAGATGTAGGAAGGGGCGAGAGAGAAGCGGGAATTTGAGTCGACTGTGCTAGGGAAGAGGACGAGGTGGTCGAAGAAGAGGAGGATAACAGGGAGGGAGTAGGCGGGGGATGGAGGACCAGGAAGGGTCGGTTTGGCTGGCAGGGTAGCCCGCGTTTCTACTTCCCTCGTAGCCAGGGAATCTCTGGGACAATGGGTGAGCGAAAATGCACCAGGAACAGAGCAGGAGAGGGTAAAAGAAGAGAAGAGAAAGGGTGGGTAGAATTCTGAGGTCTGAGAAGGAAAACAAGGAAAGAATGAGCCATCTGGAGCTGCTAGAGCAATTGAAATAGGTCGAGGAGCTGGTCAAGTTCCATAAATGGCTGCATGCACAGAGTAAAGGCCCAGCGAGGGTGCTGTTCCGTCGAAGGGATGCGAAGGTGGAGTAGGGCGCATTGAGAGTAATGGTGGCCTACCTTGAGCGAGATGAATTTAAAGTGATGAGGTAGGTGGGAGTGGCACGCAGTCATCACGTGGTCGACGCCACGGAGGATCACTCTTGGCTGCTCCGCTTGATGCGTGTGGTCAACTATGACCCCATCCATGGGAAAGGGAATAAATGCGACGGAGTACAAACACGTGGGAATGAAGTTGTAGTACATGAGTACGTGGGAAAAAACATGAAAAACGTAGTGGTGATATCTGTTACATAGGTTTGTTCACAAAAAATAGGGAAAAACGTGGCATTCCTGACTTAGTTTTCTTTAAAAGAAGATCGTGGACACAATAGAAATTGAAATTACATATGTTTTACATACGGTCGTGGAAAAAAACCACAAAAAAAAGTAGTAACGTATGTTACAGAGGTTCGTGGAGAGGAGCACAAAAAGAACTAGCATTCCTGAAATAAGTTTTCTTAAAACAAGGGTTCCTGGACACAAGAACTTCAAATTTATGAAATTAAAGGTTCCTGGACAACATAAGATATACATACCAAAGATGCAATTTTAGAAAGAATATATTTACTTTTATACATACGAAATATGTACTTTTATAGAGTACAGGGATGACATTCTATGGAGCATGCATGGAGCCCTGAATTCATACTTAGCCAGTTTTTTGCATCGCGGGCTCCCAGGATAAAAACTGGGCCTCTGCTGTTCCGTGGCCTACAAAGAATACTAGAGTTCCATGATATACAAATTGAGAAGTGGAGTTGGGGTTATTTGAATTGTAAAACATACTAGTAATGTTTGTTATATAGGTTTGTTGAAAAATAACACATAACAAATTAGCATTCCTGACTTGGTTTTCTTTAAAAGAAGGGATCGTGGACACTAGAAACTAAAATTTATGAAATGAAAGGTTCCTGGACAACATAATTTATACATACATAATGTAATTTTACAAAGCAGAGCCCTCATTCCATACTTAGTCAGTTTTTGGATGGCGGGTTCTCGGTACGTTGGGCTGAAAAATGGGTTGTTGTTCTTCCGTGCCCTACAAAAAGCACCGATAGTTCCGCGATATACAAACTGACAATTGGACTCCCGGACTATTAGAATTTTAAGGGAATCGTGCCCAACAAATTTACCATTGGGCCTCTGTTGTTCTGTGGCCTACAAAGAATACATAGAGTTCCACGATATACAAATTGACTAGTGGAGATCAGACTATTTGAATTGTAAAAATTAGTGGCAATGTCTGTTACATAGGTTTGTTGATAGAAAACGCAAACAAAATTTAGTGTTCCTGACTTAGTTTTCTTTAAAACAAGGGAACGTGGACAGAATAGAAATTGAAATTTATGAAATGAAAGGTTCCTAGACATAATAATTTATACATAGAGAATATGTAGTTTTACAAAGTGGAGTTGTCATTCCATACTTAGCCAGTTTTGGATGGCGGGTTCTCGGGATGTCGGGCTGGAAATTGGGCTTCTGTTCTTCTGTGCCCTACAAAAAGAACCAATAGTTCCGCGATATACAAATTGACAATTGGACTCCCAGACTATTAGAATTTTAAGGGCATCGTGTACAACAAATTTAACATTGGGCCTCTCCTATTCCATGTCCTACAAAGAATACCCAGGGTTCCGCGATATACAAATTGACTAGTGGAGATTAGACTATTTAAATTGTAAACATTAGTGGCAATGTTTGTTACATAGGTTTGTTGATAGAAAACGCAAACAAAATTTAGCGTTCATGACTTAGTTTTCTTTAAAACAAGGGATGGTGGACATAATTGAAATTGAAATTTATGAAATGAAAGGTTCCTGGACAGAATAATTTATACATACAGAATATGTAGTTTTATATAGAATAATTTATACATACAGAGTTCTGCGATATACAAATTGAGAAGCACAGTTGGGGATATTTGAATTGTAAACATATCAAGATAATATCTGTTACATAGGTTTGTTGACAAAAAATACAAAAAAATTAGCATTCCTAACTTGGTTTTCTTTAAAAGAAGGGATTGTGGACACTAGAAACTGAAATTTATGAAATGAAAAGGTTCATGGACAACATAATTTATACATACAAAATGTAATTTTACAAAGCGGAGCCTTCATTCCATACTTGGCCAGTTTTTGGATGGCGGGTTCTCGGGATGTCGGGCTAAAAATTGGGTTTCTGTTCTTCCGTACCCTACAAAAAGCACCGATAGTTCCACGATATAGAAACTGACAATTGGACTCCCGAACTATTAGAATTTTAAGGGCATCATGTCCAACAAATTTAGCATTGGGCATCTACTATTTCGTGGCCTACAAAGAATACCCAAAGTTCCGTGATATACAAATTGACTAGCAGAGATCGAAATATTTGAATTATAAAAATTAGTTGCAATGCCTATTACATAGGTTTCTTGACAGAAAACACAAACAACATTTAGTGTTCTTGACTTAGTTTTCTTTAAAACAAGGGATCGTGGACCAAATAGAAATTGAAATTTATGAAATGAAAGGTTCATGGACAGAATAATTTATACATAGAGAATATGTAGTTTTACAAATCGGAGCCATCATTCCATACTTATCCATTTTTGGATGGCCGGTTCTCGGGACGTAGGGCTGGAAATTGGGCTTCTGTTCTTCCGTGCCCTACAAAAAACACCAATAGTTCCGCGATATACAAACTGACAATTGGACTCCCATACTATTAGAATTTTAAGGGCATCATGTCCAACAAATTTAGCATTGGGCCTCTCCTGTTCCATGGCCTACAAAGAATACCCAGGGTTCCGCGATATACAAATTGACTAGTGGAGATAGGACTATTTTAATTGTAAAAATCAGTGGCAATGTATGTTACTTAGGTTTGTTGACAGAAAACGCAAATAAAATTTAGCGTTTCTGACTTAGTTTTCTTTAAAACAAGGGATGGTGGATAGAATAGAAATTGAAATTTATGAAATGAAAGGTTCCTAGACAGAGTAATTTATACATACAGAATATGTAGTTTTATATAGAATAATTTATACATACAGAGTTACGCAATATACAAATTGAGAAGCGCAGTTGGGGCTATTTGAATTGTAAACATATTGATAATGTCTGTTACATAGGTTTGTTGACAAAAAACACAAAAAAAATTAGCATTCCTGACTTGGTTTTCTTTAAAAGAAGGGATTGTGTACACTAGAAACTGAAATTTATGAAATGAGAAGGTTCATGGACAACATAATTTATACATACAGAATGTAATTTTACAAAGCAGAGCCTTCATTCCATACTTGGCCAGTTTTTGAATGGTGGGTTCTCAGAATGTCGGGTTGAAAATTGGGTTTCTGTTATTCCGTACCCTACAAAAAGCACCAATAGTTCCGCAATATAGAAACTAACAATTGGACTCCCAAACTATTAGAATTTTAAGGGCATCATGTCCAACAAATTTAGCATTGGGCCTCTATTGTTTCGTTGCCTACAAAGAATACCCATAGTTTCGTGATATACAAATTGACTAGCGGAGATCGGACTATATGAATTATAAAAATTAGTGGCAATGTCTGTGACATAGGTTTCTTGACAGAAAACGCAAACAAAATTTAGTGTTCCTGACTTAGTTTTCTTTAAAACAAGGGATCGTGGATACAATATAAATTGAAATTTATGAAATGAAAGGTTCCTGGACAAAATAATTTATACATAGAGAATATGTAGTTTTACAAAGCGGAGCCATCATTCCATACTTAGCCAGTTTTGGATGGCGGGTTCTTGGGATGTCGGGCTAGAAATTGGGCTTCTATTCTTCCGTGCCCGACAAAAAGCACCAATAGTTCCGCGATATACAAACTGACAATCCGACTTGCGGAGTATTAGAGTTTTAAGGGCATCTTGTCCAAAAAGTTAACCATTGTTGGAATAGTATTCTTTAGATATGTTTTACATACGGTCGTGGACAAAAAACACAAAAATATTAGTAACGTCTGTTACATAGGTTCGTGGAGAAGAGCACAAAAAAAACTAGCATTGCGAAAATAGATTTTCTTAAAACAAGGGTTCTTGGACACAAGAAATTGAAATCTATGAAAGTAAAGGTTCATGGACAGCATAAATTATACATACGAAAGATGCAATTTTATAAAGCATATATTTACTTTCATAGATATGAAATATGTACTTTATAGAGTATGGGGATGACATTTTATAGAGCATGCACATAGTCCTGGATTCATAGTTAGCTAGTTTTTTGCATCGCGGGTTCTCGGACTGCCGGGATGAAAAATGTGCATGTGTTTTTCCGTGGTATACAAAGAATACCTAGAGTTCCACAATATACAAATTGACAATTGGAGTTCGGACTAGTTCAATTGTAAAAAATAGTGGTAATGTCTGCTACATAGGTTTGTTGAGATAAAACACAAAAAAAACTTACCATTCCTGACTTAGTTTTCTGTAAAAGAAGGGATCATCGACACAATATAAATTGAAATTTATGAAATGAAAGGTTCCTGCACAACATAGTTTGTAGATACAAAATATGTAATTTTACAAAGTGGAGCCCTCATTCCATACTTAGCCAGTTTTTGGATGCTTCTTAAAACAAGAGTTCCTAGACAGAAGAAATTGAAATTTATGAAATTAAGGGTTCCTGCACAACATCAATTATAAATACGAAAGATGCAATTTTATAGAGCGTATTTTTACTTTCATAGATACAAAATATGTACTTTTATAGAGTATGGGGATGACATTTTATAGAGCATGCACAGAGCCCTGAATTCATACTTAGCCAGTTGTTTGCATCGCGGGTTCTCATGCTGCTAAGATGAAAAATGGGCTTGTGTTGTTTCATGGTCTACAAAGAATACCCAGAGTTCCGCGATATACAAATTGACAAGCGGAATATGTAATTTTACAAAGCAGACCGCTCATTCCATACTTAGCCAGTTTTTGGATGTCGGGTTCTCAGGATGTCAAGATAAAAATTGGGCTTCTGTTATTCCCTGTCCTACAAAAACAACCGATAGTTTTCGCGATATACAAACTGATAATCGGACTATTAGAATTTTAAGGGCATCGCGTCCAAAAAAATGTAGCATTCCCGAAATAGTATTTTTTACATATGTTTTACATATGCTCGTGGACAAAAAACACACAAAAAAATAGTAGTAACGTCTGTAACATAGCTTCGTGGAGAAGAGCACAAAAAAACTGGCATTCCCGAAATAACTTTTCTTAAAACAAGAGTTCCTGGACACAAGAAATTGAAATTTATGAAATTAAAGGTTCCTTGACAGTATAAACTATACATAGCAAAGATGCAATTTTATAAAGTAGATATTTACTTTTATACTTACGAAATATGTACTTTTATAGACTATGGGGATTACATTTTATAGAGCATGCACGGATCCCTGCATTCATAGCTAGCTAGTTTTTTTGGCATCGCGGGTTCTCGGGCTGGCAGGTTGAAAAATGGGCCTCTGCTGTTCCATGGCCTACAAAGAATACCCAGAGTTTCGCGATATACAAATTGACAAATGTAGTTCAGACTAATTCAATTGTAATGGCTGTGACAAGCAGTAAGCAAGACAGTTGGTAAAGATAAACTAGTGAACACAATTTTATGACATTTATGTAGAAAAAATAATAAAACGTCTTACATATTTATGTAAATTTAAAGAAACACACACACACACACACACACATATACGTGAAATATGATATGTGAAATTTGAGTGAGTGATTTACCGCATATGTAATTTTGAAAATGACCAGGCAGGGAAAAATATGCATAATTTATACTTACAAAATATTTAATTTTACAAAGTAGATATTTATATTTATACATACGAAATATGTACTTTTACATAGTATGGGGATGAGATGTTAAAGAGAATGGATGGAGCTGTCATAGCATAATTTGCCAGTTTTTGGATAGCGGGTTCTCGGGATGGGAGCTGAAAATTGAGATTCTTTTGTTGTTCTGTGTCCTACAAAAAAGCATTGATAGTTCCGCGATATACAAATTGACAATTAGACTTGGGCACAATATCAATTTTAAAGGGCTCATGTCAAATTTTTTTATCATTACCATACTTTTTTTACATAGGGTCGCGGACAAGAAAGCACCAAAAAAATAGTAGTGACGCCTGTTACATAGTTTAGTGGAGAAAAGAATAAAAAAACCAGCATTGCTGAGTTAGCTTTCCTTAAAACAAGGGCTCCTAGAGAGAAGAAATTGAAATATATAAAGTTAAAGGTCCCTGGAGACCATAAATTATACATACGAAAGATGTAATTTTAAAAAGCAGATATTTACTTTTATACATACGAAATATGTACTTTAATAAACTATGGGGATGAGATTTGATAGAGCATGGACGAAGCCCTGAATCCATAGTTAGTCAGTTGTTGGATCGCGGGTTCTAGAGCTGGCAGGCTGAAAATGGGCCTCTGTTGTTCTGTGGCCTACAGAGAACACCCAGAGTTCGGAGATATACAAATTCACAACTGGAGTTCGGAATATTTTAATTGTAAGGGCCTTTATCAAAAACATTATAAAGGATAGGTGGCATCAGAAAGGAAGATAATTGAAATAAAATAAATAGAATGTCTTCACATTCAGCATAGCTAAAGAGAAAATGGGAGCAACACATAAATATATGAGAAGACAAAAGAATATTTTTATTTCGAAAATATGGAAAAAAAAAAAACTTTCTTACATATTCCTGGAAATTTAAATGTGTTTGTCATATAGACTGGGATTGGGACTTGAATGTAGCAGCCCCCATCGAATTATTTTATGATAACTGAATCATTCTGTGATATCAGTGGCACCTGCATCTCCATAGAAGATTGTTGGAAAGTTCATTTCCTCAATGGATTTTTCCTTGAATTCCATGCACCAATGTCTCAACACACATTTCATTCTTTGATTCATCACTTGTATCAAATTCAAAAGGATTTTCGAAAGTGTCTGCAGAGTTGTTATTCTCTTTTGTAAGAACACTATTCCAGTTGTCATTTATAAAAATGTTCTGTGCTTTGTACAACGCCCTCGAACATAATTCCTTTAAATATTTCATTATAACATGCACATGCACTTTGCCTGTCTGATATGCATTTTTGTATTGCAAGCATCTTTTCAGAGGCACAACAAATTGTCAGTGTATTTTTAATGAATTGTGGCAATAGTCTTTGTACAACATCTACTTGAACAAGCACATTAATAATTGATCATGTTAAGCCCATCTGGAGTCCTTTATAGCCCTAAGGCTTGATTCCAGTAAATGCAATTCGGAGAGAGCCAACTCTCTCCTCAATTTTTGTAAACGCACTTACATCTGGTAGTGATGCATTACATCTTATTTGGGCAAGCATTGGGAGCTGTGGTAGTTTTCCATGTTGAGGCGACTGTTTGCATGGAAGAAAACTTTTTCCACTAGAAAATTTTTTATCGTGCACCGTCAAGTAGAAGTATTATGCTTGCAAAGAAGCCATGAAAGACTTGTTATTTTTTGAGAAATTCAGTTGCTCACAAATTGCACATGAAATGGAAGGAGTATCTTTAATTTATTTCATGTACGTATGTGTTTCATTTTTCTTTTGCAGGGAAGTATGGGTGGAAATTGTTTCCTAGTTTTCATTGCCAATATTCCATGGTGTTGCTGCTAGTGCATGAAATGTGACGGTTGCATGACCATTCTGGGATATGTGAATGCACATGTTTCTATTCTTTTATGCACGAACAAGTTTCTTTAGATTCTCATATGTGGCTTTCTCTCTAATAGGAAGCGTGGCAATGTATTTCTTTCTCTCAGGCATGACATTTTTCAAGTTGTGGTAACTTAGTCTACGTTTCTTGCCCAAGGGCACGATGAGCTGATGGAAATTGCGATGAATTTTTCTCTGACCCAGGTGCTGATAATGTAGCCTACGTTTTTTGTTCAAGGCCTGTGTGGCCTCATCACAACTGGGACGAATTTGACACATAGTTTTTTTCAAGTTCTGATAACTTACTCTATTTTTTTTGTTTTAGCCCTATATGGGCTCATCACGACTGTAATGAATTTCACACAACTTTTTTTTGTTCAAGCCCTCTATGACCATATTGGACCTGGCAAGAGTTTCATTCTCACTAAAAGGCATTCTGCACGTATGCAGATTCGATGCGGTTTGGGTGGCATGGACATCCAACCCTGAACCATGGATATGTCGATGCAAAGGTTCATAATGGATATGTGTTGTATCTGTTTTCAATGAGAGGATGTCAAATGTTGGATCATAATTTGATTCAGTAAACCAAGAATGGACAATGCCATCTATAAATGCCGACCAAACCTGGAAATTTACTCTGGATATCATAGACAACCATTGGAAATAGAAAATGAAACCCTCCACATTCCCTTTTTCATATGGAAGAACCATGTTTACAAGGTATTCCTACCAAGTTCCAACTGCCGACATATTATCAAGGAGATATGGCAAAAGGTGCTGATGCAAGCACCTAATAGCCTATTGGATGCTGCCTACAATTGCATTGCAAAATGACTACACGGTGTAAATCCGTAGCGACTGCACATCAAACTCCACTGCCACAAAACAACAAATTGAATTAAACAGACTATCTCCATAGTGCATTAAATAGACATAACATTTGTTGCCACCTGTAAACCATGGCTATCTTTGCGATGCATAATCTGTTCCCATTGCGATTCAAGGTCTTTGCAAAAGAGGGACAAGTAAATATGAGCTACTTCAACATTGCATGTGGACATGTTCTTGTACAGGAGTGGTTCATAATGACCACTGAGACCATTGACGTCATGGAATAAGATGCAATATGGATTTCCAGAGGCACCTTTGTTGAATAGTAGATATCTTCTTTTTCTTGTCAATGACCATATTCCAACTGATATATTGAGCCAGTTAGATAGCCACTGTATACAAAATGTGTCTCCCCAGAGTCCCCTTTCATGTGCAGGCACAACTGCAGATGCAGACAATTGCATCTTTGAAAAATACGTAGCGACATCATGTATTCCGTGCAACTGGCGAAGAAAATCAGATTCCAGTTCGTATTCATAGGAGTTCAATGCTTTCGCATCACCATTTTTGAAACAGGCCAAGAAATAATCTATCAATCCATTGCGCAGCTCGGTCGATGAATACCCAAAATGTAGGAGAACCTGGAATGTATCGAAAAGGAAATCCCCTGCAGTATACGAGAATGCATGGAATCTAAAGAGGCCATTGCTATGCAAAGCCACGTCAATGTCGCCATGTATAATGCATTGTTTATCTATTTCATACGAATCAACATATATTACTTCTTCCATCCCCTCAACTCTGATTTTGAAGGTGTTTGTTAGATACTTTCAGTTTGTCTGAAAAAATAGAAAAGGGTGAAAAAAAAATAGCACTCCCCCCAAAAAAGGAAAGCGAAATAGGAAAACCACAAGCCCAAAACTAGGCAAAAAACAGAAGAAAGAACACAAATAAATAACACCATAAATTTATTGGGCAGAACACAACAGGTGGGCGCAGTTTTTCGACCCACAGAATAAAAGCTTTCCCTACATCTACAACTGTTTTTTGAAAACCCCTTCGCATTGCAATTTTCCAAACAACTATGAATGTCATTGTCGGCATATGAAGACGCATGGTTTCCAGGAATAGAAATTAAGAGCACAGACAAAGATCATCTGCAACTACAGATGCAGGACCTCATCTTTGCATAGTTGAATCAGACAAGAACAACAAATCTGGAACGAACCAGCGAAGAAGCATCGACCACTGGAGCAGCGATGTCGACCATAAAAAAATAGAACAAATCTGTATCCCAAGGCATTTGCACAATAAACATTCAAACTGTCAGGTAAACACTTAAGACTGCCAGGACCATCCAAGGGCCTAAACCTGTACAAACATTCAAAAAAAAATGCAGCGTGGCAGATCTGTTCTCTCGAAACCCGCAAGAATAAAAAAAAAACCAGACATACTAATATGGTAGACAATGTATTTTAGCTAGCAGGAATTGCTAAAGGAAACATTCGAACTAATGCTAGCATTAATCCACCTTCGACCATTGCATAACAAAATATATGATTCTAAAAGACCATATACAATGAAATACTTTGGATATGCCAACATATATAACATTGGGAATAGCGAAGCCGTGAAAAAGATCTCCAACCCATTGTCCAATCACATCTTTACAAAGATGGTACTTTTTATTATATAAAAATCAATGGAAGATGTCCGACTACCATCACAAAAATTGAACGAAACTGTATTCCAACGCACTTGTACAATAAACATTTAAGACTGCTAGAGTTTTTAGGTAAACACTTAAGACTGTCAGGACCATCTAAGGGCTTGGCCCTGTTCAAACTTTTAAGAAAAAATGCATCATGGCAAGCCTCCTCTCTTGAAACATGCAACAATAAAGAAAAAATCAGACATAGTAATATGGTAGACAATGTATTGAAGCCATCAAGAAATGCTTAAGGAAACATTCAAACTAATGATAGCATTGATCCAGCTTCCACCAATGCATAAGAAAATATATGATTTGAAAATACCTTATATGATTCAAATACTTTGGATATGCCAACAAATATAACATTGGGAATAGTGAAGTTGGCAATAAGACCTCCAATCTATTGTCCAATCAGATCTTGACAAACATGGTACTTTCTATTATATAAAAATCGATGTTTTCACTTCCCTTGTTCCAACAATAGATAATATGCAAATATTTCTGGTCAATGCACAATTTAAGACTAGGTCAACGACTTATCGATCGCTATAGTCCCTCTTTGCCTACGACAGGGACGAATAATAGTACAATGAATGCATGGACATATAATAGTACAATGATGTTTTGGAGAATGAAGAATTACAATAACTGGCTTCTGCAAGATGGCATGATGGGCAACGTACAATAAGATATTTTATTGAAGAAAATCAAAGGTGAATTTTCATTCCAAAATGGATGGGCTTTTCATGGGCATGTGTACTTCAATGGTGATGAACACATGTTGCCAGAACCAGATGTATACCATTGGCTCCCGACTCCCGAAGATTGCTTCATGGCAGAGAATAGGGTATTCCTTGTTATTTCTCATTTTCATTCTACCAGGATTAGGGTTGCTCAAATTAGGGTTCCTTTGAATATGGTTGCATTTTTAAACTTAGGGTTTTAATTTCATTTAGAGTTTTGAGATCCATTATTATGTAGTTTATCTTTTTAAGTTTTCGTCGAGAAATCATGGTTTCATGGTTGGTTCTCTTGAGAATGATATGTTTGTAAAAACATTAGAATGGCCTTTAACCTTCTTGGCCCTCTGAGCTAATCATTATATATTATTAACTTAAATTTGAATTTTATTATATTAAGATAGTGAAGCATTTCAATTTCAATCCATTATAGTGATAGATCGTGTTCAACATTTTAAACATTGGGTCGATGACTCCTCATGTGGAGTAGACCAGGATACTCATTGTAGATCTCACCATGTAACAAAATACAATATTGTCAAGAGTTGATTTGAGTACATGCATTTCACCACCTCTCCAAGTAGAACAAGTAGCGATGGCATTACACTTGAATTAAGGTTAGCCTAGATAATATGTTTGTCTTATATAACCTTTGTCTCCAATCTTTGTAAAATCGAGAATGTAGTAATTCTAACAATTTTTTTTTTTTTTTTTTGTCTTTTTTGAGTTGATTTGAACATGTGTCTCCTCATTGATCAAACCTATAAATTATTTAGTCATCATATATAATAAATTTTGTTTTTTAGTCATTATCTATAATGCATTTTGTTTTTGGTTGTTTATAAGTTTTTCTGTGTTTTTTTTAAGCTTGCTACGTGGGATGCAACTTATTTTTTAACAATCTAGATCACCTACAAAGAAGAGTGACAATGAAAAACAATCTCTCAATATTGACTTTCGAAATGAATGAAAATGAAAATTCAATTTTATTTTCTTTAACAAGTAGGGTCTATAGATAAGCCATGAGAGCCATGTTAAGCGCAGTATAAAATTTTCCTTTTATATTTGAATTCTTTAATGTTTGGTTCATTAAGATTTTCCTTTTATATTCAAACTTTTGATACACACATTATCTATGTATATCAATCATCTTTATGGAAATATAAATGTGGAAAATGGGGCATATATGAAACTTAGATCTTTTCCTTCTCAAAACTTTCACAATTTTGATATTTTTATCTCAAAAGTATTTAAATTGTAATATATTCATTAATGTTTAAAACATTTCTAATTATGTATGTTTATTTATTTTTTAAATAGTTGTGTTTTTTAATAATTTTTTAAAATTATATAAATTAATTATAGAATTTTTATTATATAGAGATAAACTAATTAAATTTTCATGATGGATCTACTCGAACATGTGTTTTCTTCTAAGAGGTCACATGTTCAAATTCAAAGGGGAGTCCTTGGAGGGAGTCCCTTATCCCACAAACAAGGGGTTCTCATACACCAATCTCATGTCTAGCTTGGTTGTGACCTTATTATTATTATTATTATTAAGAAGGTGGAAACTGAAAGCATTTTTGTCTTAAAATGACTAAGATATTTTTAAAGTAAATCTTAATTTCAAAATATTTGCAACAATAAACCTTTTTATATTGTTAACTTATCAAAATGAAAAACTAAGATTTTTTTTTTTATCTTTTCAAAGATCAAATAAGTAAACTAAATCCTATGAAATTTTGAAGCAAAATTGTGACTTGTAAATCTAAAGAAAACAATATAATTCCCTTCAAACATTGAATTCCTACCTTAAAAATATTTAGGAATCCAAATTGATTATATAGGGGAAGACATTGTTTCCATACAAGACATATAATTGAGTTAAGAAGCTCACAAAAGGGAAAGCTAAGGGCATTAAATGCTACCAAGATAAAATCCTAAAAATTGGAGGGACTATTCTCATCCCTCACATCCACAAGATCTTCAATCTAAAAATCAAGTAGGGATTTTGTTGGACACTTAATTTTTTGTGGTTGTGTTACTTGTAACAATATTGTAAATATGAATAGTGGTAGGTGATAGGAAACATTTTCAATTATGGAAGACCAAAGATCATTTATTGTTGTATTTAATAACCTATCATGTTAATGCAAAGCACATAAGTGTGGAGTTACTTTTCTTCCCACTCTTGGCTTGAGAGAGGTATTAGAGCCTGACATAAATCCATGAGTAGATTCCTACCCTCGCGTTGTCTCAGCATTGAAATGTCATCATCTTCCCTGTGTGCTCTGGTCGATTCCCATCAAACTGAATTGATTATCTGCCCTCTCTCTCTGCTCAATTCTCCGTCAGCATCCTCGCTCTTAGTGATTCTCCACACAAAACCCTAATGCTCACACACCCCGTAACCTCGTCTTTCGCACAACCCAAGCTCATTACCAGGTCACTCTCTCGCTTCACACATACCAGGTCAACCTCCCAAACTCATTACATTGACTCGTTCTCGTTTAGAACCATTCGAGTACTCTTCATGAACCAAGCTCGCAGTCCTTTTTCTACTCGCTCCCTTGGTATCCCTCTCACTCAACACACAATATTAAACCCTAAAACCAATTGTTCAATTTTTTTTGCAAAGAAGGAACCCACAAACTTGCTTCTCCCTCCATGAGATCCTTATGCGACCAGAACCTTGTGCAACCACTCATACACAAACCCAAATATTTGGTAAACATTCCTATTACCTCCAATCAATCCAGTCATTTGATTTCATTGGGGCATGAACTTGCAATCCCCATGAGGTCCATTATCGCTCCAATCAAATACATTGGATCTATCAGCTATCGTCTACTCTTATCCGGTGTCCACGAATTAATGTTTTTGCTCGTTTTCTAATTCTCTAAACGAGATTGCAGAGCGCTTCTTAAGCCTCATGGAATAAACAAGAATGTAGATTTTCTATTCTCTCCCGAGATATAGACTCTGTCAAGAGGTCGATGCATATTCCTCATCATATTGTGGCAGGATGGCTCTAAATATATCAAGAGGAGAAGGACGTTGTATTTGGAAGTAATGGAGATGTTATCTAGTTGTTAGCATCAGTAATAAGCGTGGGTTGTAAGCGTCAATTAGAAGAATCAGTTCCTAGTTAAGAGTCAGTTGTTTAGTTGTCTTTTGGTTTGCATGTAGCCGACTCAGGAGAGTCTTTTCCTATATAAACATGTAATCCGTTTTCATTGAATATCAAGAAGTGAGCGTAACCTCACTGTGTTTGTTTGCGTGGTATATTTTATCTTGGTATCAGAGCCACGGGAGTGTAGTGCAAGAATTCTAGAGATTCGTAGGCGGAATACACGTGAGGTGCGGACAAGCAAAAAATTCCCGCAAGCAGAATACACGTGAGGTGCGGACATCTCGCAGGCTACTACAGCGTGAGATGCGAGAACTGCATGCAGCGTGGAGTTTGAAAATCCGTGAGTGTGAAAATCCGTGGTTTATTTTATGTGCATGCAGCGTGGTTTATTTTATGAATATGGTTTATTCATAACAACTGCGTGGAGTTTGAATCGTTGGTGCATCTGCCGGGTATGAGCAAAGGCATATACGTGAGTTTATTTAAGCGGATTGCATGCGTGGTGCGTGCTCAAGTTTGCATGCACGTTTTTTATTAAGTGGATTTGAGTTTTAAAGTGGATATTTGTTACATACGAATGGATGCATGTTAAAGTGGACCATTTAAAGTTTATTCATTCTTTTTTATTATTAAGAGTGAATGAAGTTTATGGATGGAAGTTTATTAAAGTGGAAATTTTATTAAGAGAGGTGAAGAGGTTATTACTTTAAAGAGAATTTTTAGTGGATATATTTTATAAAGAGGTGAAGAGGGAGTTATAAATTTTTTTGTAAAAAGTGGAGATTTTGGATATTAAGATGCATGCATGATATAAGCTGATAACAGAGATAGATTGAGTCGGATCGGTGGTATACGAAGGCAGAGCGACAAAACGTTGCACATCTTTGGTGATTTTCTTGCAGAAACTAAATTGCAGCGATGGCGAATCCGCTGGCAGAGACCTACCTCAACGAAGCCAGCAAGTTAGATGGCTCGAACTTCATTAATTGGAAATTGAAGATGCAGACGCTCATGGAGGGCTATGGCGTCTGGAACATTGCGAATGGAACCGAACTAAAACCTGTTGCGGCTGCAGGTGCGATAGCAGCAGGAGGTGTGACAACAATGGTAGGAGGTGCGACAACATCACAGATCCAAGACTGGGAGAAGCGCGAAAACAAAGAAAAGGTATTGTTGCGCATGTCCGTTAAAGATAACATAATTCCACATATTAGAGACGCTACAACTTCTGCTGCAACATGGACAACTCTTAAAGCATTGTATGAAACTAGCAACACAAATCACATTTTGTTCCTAAAAACTAAATTGCTAGGCATTAAAATGGATGGAAATGAATCTGTTAGTTCATTTTTGGGTCGCATTAAAGAGGTGAAAGACAAGCTAGTAAATATAGGGGAAACTATTTCCAATACTGATCTAGTGACTATTACCTTAAATGGTATGCTAGAAGACTATCATATGTTCATAACAGGTCTTGCAGCAAGGGAGAAACCTCCTATGTTTGAAGAACTGACAGGTATTTTGCTGCAAGAGGAAGAGAGGCGTGGGAATCTAAAGCCTCAGAGTAAAGATTTGGCACTGTGGTCAAATAATAGATATGTGAGAGGAAGATCAGGAGTAAGAGGCAGAGGCGGCAGTTCATGGCAGAGAGGCGGTTCATGGCAGAGAGGCAGTTCATCGCAGAGAAGACAATCTCCAAATCAAGGTATGCAATCTGATAGGAATGAGTCAAAGAGTTGTTTTTATTGTGGTCGACCTGGACATATGGTTAAAGACTATCATAAGAAGAAAAATGATGAGGCTAGGAATAAACCTAGAACACATTCAGGTCATTATGCAGAAAAATCTTCAAATCAAGATCACAGATTATTTATTGCTAGTGATGATATTGATGAACCCCCAAATTTTGACTCACGGGATCTTAGGCTGTTTGTGTCTAACGCTGCTTTATCTGTTGAAACAGATGATTCTGATGTCTGGTTTGTGGATTCCAGAGCATCAGTACATATGACTTGTAATAAAAATTGGTATGCTAATTTTAAAGAAACACAGAATGGTGCCAGCATATATCTTGGAGATGACCGTGCTCATCAGATCAAGGGATATGGAGACATTCTTGTGACATTTCCGAATGGTACTGTTCGTCACATTCGCAATGTGGTGTATGTGCCAGGAATAAAGAAAAATTTGATCTCTGTGTCCACCATTACAGATCAAAACTTGAAGGTTGAATTCTTCAAGAATTATTGCATAGTGAAGGATCTGCTGGACCACTTCCGAATTGTTGCAACGGGTGTCAGAGTAGGAGGTCTATACAAACTTGATGTTACCAGCAAAGAACATCATGCACTGATTTCTGCCACTATGCCAACAGAGATTCTTTGGCATCAAAGGTATGGACACATCAATCATCCTGATTTATTGTTATTACAGAAAAAGAATATGGTTGAAGAACTTCCCATGTTAAAGAATGAGAATGTTGCTTGTGATGGATGTGCATTAGGAAAGATGCACATAGATGAATTCCCCTCTAATCCTGATAATAAAAAGAGAGATGTGTTAGATCTTGTGCATACTGATGTTTGTGGGCCTATGCAGACTAGGTCTTTAGGAGGTGCACTTTACTTTTTGTTATTTATTGATGATTGCACGAGATACACATGGGTTTACTTCCTTAGATGAAAAAGTGATGTTTTCAAGTACTTTAAGGAATTCAAAACCATGGTGGAAAAGCAGACAAGAAAACCCATCAAAATCCTCCGTTCAGATCAAGGGGGAGAGTATAAATTAGGGGACTTCAACAAATATTGCAAAGATAATGGAATAGTACAACAGTTTACAGTACCCCACACTCCACAGCAAAACGGAGTTGCTGAAAGGAAAAACAGAACTCTGGTAGAGTGTGCATGCAGTATGATGAAAGGTAAGGATCTCTCAAATGCATTTTGGGCTGAAGCCATAAATACTGCAGTTTATTTAAAGAATAGAAGTCCAACAGGGTGTCTTGATAGTGTTACTCCTTTCGAAGCCTTGTATGGTTCCAAACCTGCAGTTAATAATTTGAAAGTATTTGGGTGTAAATATTTTGCACATATTCCAAAGGAGAATAGGAGGAAATTGGATGCTAAATCCACTAAATGTATTTTCATTGGGTACTGTTCTGAATTTAAAGCATACAAACTGTTTGATCCTGCTACTCACAAAGTGTTTGCAGGTAGAGATGTACTTTTCCATGAGCAGGAAGCAGGAAATCATGACGACAACAGTCATGAGGAATGGCAGAGACTTCTTGATGAAGGAGTTAAAAAAGAGCAGCAGCAGCAGCTACCCACACAACAACATCCATCCCCGCAGCGACAACAACATCCATTCCCACAGCGACAACAACATCAGCAGCAAGAAGGACTCAATGATATGGAAAATTCAAGCAATGATAGTTCACCTAATAGTGGAGATAGATCTTCACAACGTGGGGAGGAAGATAATCAGTTGCGAAGATCTTCAAGACAAATTCGGCTTCCTGAGAGGTATAAAGACTATGCCCTAATGAGTAGCATTTTAAATGTCATAGAACCCATAGATTTTGATGAAGCTAATGAACATGATGAATGGCGAAATGCAATGGAGGAAGAATATGAATCTATAATGAAAAACAATACTTGGGAATTGACTGAATTGCCTAAACATAAGAAGCCCATTGGATGAAAATGGATATACAAACCCAAGTTTAAATCAGATGGTAGTATAGATAAGTAAAAGGCTAGACTGGTTGCAAAGGGGTATTCACAAAAAGAAGGTATTGATTATGCTGAAACATTTGCACCAGTAGCTAAATTGAATACTATCAGAATGTTAATCGCTTTAGCTACAAAGTATCATTGGAAGTTGCATCAGTTAGATGTTAAATCTGCATTTTTGAATGGTGAGTTAAAGGAAGAGGTTTACCTTACTCAACCTGAAGGGTTTGTTGAAAAGGGRCAAGAACACTTAGTGTGTAAGTTAAAGAAAGCGTTGTATGGACTAAAACAGGCACCTAGGTCATGCTATGAGAAGATAGACTCTTTCTTTCTTCAACAGGGTTTTATGAGGAGMAAAACTGATCCAAATATGTATACCAAATTTGATGAACAGGGGTATATAGTATTGATTTCATTATATGTTGATGATTTAATAATTACAGGAAATGCAGAGAAGTTGAATGATGAAATCAAGGAGCAGTTGTCAAAGGTATTTGAAATGAAAGATCTTGGTGAGTTACATTACTGCGTAGGTCTTGAAGTTTGGAGAAATGCAGGCCAAACTTTTGTTTGTCAGAGTAAGTATATCAGAAAAATACTTAAGAGATTTAAGATGGATCAGTGTAAGTCTTCTACTGTTCCCATGCAACAGAATGTGAAACTGTCTTGTGACGATGGTTCGAAGGAGGTGAATGGCACTGTGTATAGACAGATGGTGGGTAGTCTGAATTATCTCACCACAACCAGACCTGATATTTCATATTCTGTGAGTGTGTTAAGTCAGTTCATGGCGAAACCTCATGAA
>JASDQU010011474.1:354073-386535 GCA_032191745.1 Picea mariana | reverse complement strand
ATCATTAAAAACTTCATAAAAATGTTGGGAGGCCTTGTGCGATAAAATACAATATGGAATTTTTTCTCATAGACATCATGCTTTTCCTCTTCGACCATTTTATTTATTTGGAATGCATGGCCAACTTCGGGATTGAAAGTATTAAGAGTTCCTTCACCCTGCTTATTCTTGGACCTAGTAAGCATTCACATTCAACAATTAAAGTCAAAGATGACTGTTTTGAGCTTCCTGAGTTACTTCTGCGAATTTTGAGTTATCCTTAGTCTCCTCTAGATCCTTTTTGGATCAATTAGAGTAAGAGAA
The DNA here is from genome assembly GCA_032191745.1 of Picea mariana. Lineage (NCBI taxonomy): Eukaryota > Viridiplantae > Streptophyta > Pinopsida > Pinales > Pinaceae > Picea > Picea mariana. The sequence goes on along the minus strand of JASDQU010011474.1, from coordinate 386,232 downwards.
ATTATGATTCCCCATCCCTAGAAAGGGTACWTAGGGGTCGGGTGTGTTACAAATTGGTATCAGAGCATGGAAACAACACTTGGCCTACTTGGGCTCATGAAAGAGTCAAGTGATTTTCTTTCTTAGAAAAATTTAAGGGAGAGGGCGTACTACCCTAACATATATAGCATAGGGGTCGGGTGTGTTACAAATTGGTATCAGAGCATGGAAACAACACTTGGCTACTTGGGCTCATGAAAGAGTCAAGTGATTTTCTTTCTTAGAAAACTTTAAGGGAGAGGGTGTACTACCCTACCATATATAACATAGCATGATTTAGACACAGGCCTGGATGGGCCAGAGAAAAGTCATAAGACTAGTTTACCAAGGATAAAATGATCATTCTTAGAGTATCACTGTCATATGGAAGTTATTTGCATAAGTTCATTGAAGGATGTAGATTAAAACTCAGTTGGGATTTTACCCAATGAGATTGAATCATGCTATTCTGTGGCAAAGGAAGCCTCTCATTTCTTTTTGGAAATTATAGCCAATCCTATAGGAGTGGGATTATGTTGATGGAAGTGGTAAGGTCAATTTATTGGTCTATAATGAATGAAAATTGTTGCTAGAATAACCTAGTAAGTAAGTAAAAAGGAGCCCTATAGATTGAGAACAACCTTCATGAAGGTAGTAGTGAAGTGACAAGAGTGATTTCAAAGTTCATGGTTGTGCTAGGGTAGTGTGTATCCCTATTAATGTAAGGGTGTACCTATGCAAGAGGAATGATTCTGGTGACCATTCTCTGAAAAGGGAGAGCATGTGCAATTCTCGGGTTTCAAAGGGAATCGAGAAACAAATTTTGTTTATGGATACAAGAATTTTTGGACAATGTTTTTCTAATAAAGATGATAAACAAAGTTGTAGAAATATGGGGTGATTGAGTGAGAAATCACAACAACCTCCCTTGCTTGATGGATAGGAAACTAATCTTCTAGAATTCCTATAGGAGGATGAGAGTGACCTCCATCCTTGACTGTTTCTGAACAGAAGGAATAATTTTAGGTGTAATGGTTAAGACTGATTATGATCTAAAGATACTCTGGAGTTATGTATTAAAATACTCAGTAAGTAACATACTTAGAAATTGTATTTGGGATTTAAGGAAATAGTCCAAATGTTATTAGAAATTAAAATTTATTATAAATGAGGTAAAATGGTTAATTAAATGTTGATCCTAAATGTGGTAAAGGAAGTGTGGGGGCACTTCTATATGCCCAATGGGTCATATTGACATCCAGTGGTGGATGGTAGCCATATATATATGGTTTGGATTGTAGTGATGGGAATCTAGAAAAAGATTTACTTGATCGAAAGGTCTACTGATCAAGACTAGATGGAAACTAAACTGGTTGTTTTGTTACCTTGGGCATGGTTATAATTTCCCAGACTGTATTTATGAGTTGGGAAATCTTTTCATGGAAGTTGAGGAAATAGTGTTTTCTTACTAGTTATTATCGTATAGAAAACGAAACATAGTTATAACTATGTTTGTTAAACTTCTAGGTGGATATTATGTGAATGATTGCAAGTTCTCAACCGAGAGGGAAGCTCAAAGTTGGGTATCTCTATGGAACCTGTCATGAAATTGGAAGTAATATCCTTGGGAGAAGGATCTAGAAGTTTGATATGTCCATGTGTATGAGTGACATGGAAACGGTGCAAGCGGTGAGATTGCATGATGAATGTTTAGCTGTGTTTATTTATGTTTGAGTGCATTAATTTGATGTATTTTGAGGTTACTTGATATGAAGAATGGTATTAAGACTAAATAGATATGAGTGATATTAAATGTGCAAGTGATGCACATGTATGATGTAAGAATATATCTATACTAAAGGCACGATATGACTTCCTGGATGAGTGAAATGTAAGGCAAGAATTTCACTTGCCAAGATTGAATGAATACCATGTATGCATGGCTGACTCTATTCTGAAGAGTCATGAAAGTTTTGTTTTGAATAATAGATTAAATGGAATGTGTTCCATTCCCTCAGGAATGGATAGTATAAATAGATGAAAGAGTAAATGAGTAAGGATGCTCTGTTGTCATGATAAAAGGAAACACGATTATGCCTTTGAGGGTTGAATGAGAACGATTGTGAACACTCATGAGTTAAATGATTTAAATTAATGAAGAGATGTATGTGAGATGCAAAATATACCTATGGTAGAAACACATAGGCTTATGATTATGCATGTGGTTAAGTGCATCATGGATGTAAGTTAACCAAACAAGGAATATGTGCGGATAGATAATCTGGATGCATAACAAAGATGCATGTTTATATTCCTTTGGAATATTTTGTAAACTATTGAAGCTAACTCAAGTTTGAGGCCATCACAGATAGTGAAGGATATGTAATACGAAAGTTGCAAGATGAAGGAGTTCCCAGTGGAGGGACTATGTGAAGACTCTGTTGGGAGAACAAAGTCACAACCTTAATGAATGCTGAGAATTGAGTAGTGGTATGTAAGCCTATGTGTGTGTGTGTGTGTGTGTATCCTGGATTACATTCTAAAACAATGTATGAGTGGAAAACTAAGAAATGAATGTAGACCATTCTGATAACTAAGTGGTAATGTGTAGCAGGAACATGTTCAAGATTCATTATGAACAAAAGGTTTTCTATTAAATCATGTTGATGTATCCTAAAGGTTAGGGTGAGCCTAGCCAAGGTTGCTCAAGGAAAAGAGAAGGAAGATCCTATTGGATTTACTTCACATACACCTAAGATTTATTTTTCCTAATGTTTTTCCTTGTTTATTAGTCATTATTCATTCTCCTATATTTTATGAAGAATATTCCTCTAGGGAGAATATTTTCTTCAGTTTTTACTTCAGTTTGATCAGTTGAGTGGAGTCTAGATGCTACATTGGGATTATCACCATGAAACATTGGGATCATCAGTAGCTAATGCACATTTTCCTTGGTATCATCACTAGACTAGTGCCTTACCCATGATTCCCTGATCTCATCCTCACTTCAATCTATTTCAGTTAGTTAACTAAAGACCGATAGACTAGTTAACTGTTGTGGGTGGGAATCCCTCCTATGGACTTATCATTTAAGGGCTCTAATCATGCATGCAGAAAATGACCATTTCAAAGGCCTCTACTCTTTCCTATTCTCCCAACACAAAACCCCACATTCATGCAATACAAAGGTGTAAATGAGATTCGGTAACTCTACCTTAAGTCCTTCATTTGATGTCAATCCCTTTTCTTTCACTTGCTCTTTGATTGCAAGCCTCCTCCCAAAGATGACCTTCATTCACACATGAACAAACAAAAAGCTGTGAACATGCATTTCATATACTAATTGCTGGGCTAGTTGTGACAATATCATAAGATAAACATTCAACTCTAACACATGATATGGTGGGATGGGAAAAGTATTCCTTTTTGTATTAATCTTCACAAGAGTAAACTTACAATATGTGGTCATCACTGCTCCTCGAAACTGGTCCTGGGCTCCTCTTCAACTGTCCTCCAACTGCTTTTCTATATACTTCTCTTTGCACAAGGATGGCTAAAGGTTGGGACAAGGGGAATGCTCAATTGGGTATAGTCTCTTTACTATGATTTTCCTCCTTTCAAATGGGACCCCTACCCCTTCTTTTATAGGCTAGAAGGAGCTAGGTGTTTGATTGAATGACCAGCCATGCATGGCCGAAAGGTTTAGTTAACTTGCCCAAAGCTGTGTGTTCCATCAACAACTTTCCTTTTTCCGTGATTTTGTAGGTACACGTGGGATGTATTGGGGCAGCTAGCGTGTACATGCATGCAGTAATGGAGTAGGGTGCATGGGCCTTTATAAAGGGGGTTTTTAAGAAGAGTTGTTCAGTAGTGTTTTGGAAAAGAAGGAGTCTTAGATGGTTTGATTCCAGGTAAGTATGTCTGGTGAAAATTAGGGTTATATCATATGCCCCCTAATGTGTGAGATCAGAAGAGCATCTGATGGCCAAAATACATTATCAATCTGTATCAACGTACCAAACCGGTGAGCCCATGGACCAGAATTCGGGAGGTTCCATCTGCAAAATAAAAATTGTCTCACCGAGGCGGGCATACCCATGCTCGGGATGAAATAACATCATGGATACCAATCAAATACAATGTAGATCCATGTCATATAACTATAGAAAGTGCAGTCGGGAGTAATACACAACGGATCTACATCTCAAAATCAAAAAGATATACACATATAGTATCCATCTGCGTAGAAGCTGATAAGGTTTGATGGTTGGAAATGAGGTCTTCAGAGCTAGAGAAACAACTTCAAAATATTCAAAAATCGGGTAGGAGTGTAATATGAGTGTACAACTTCACTACCTAGAGGTCTTCGATGTCTTGTCGGTCATGGACTAGAGAATTTGTGATGATCAGACTGAAGGCTTCATTGATTTCGAACAAAGACTTGATTGGACTTTCATGATGGTTGGGCATGAGGGCAAGAGACAAACTGTAGAGGGGTTGACTCAGGCTTGGTAAAAACTTCCCTTGGACAATAGCACGACAAATGATGAGACTCAGGAAGCATGGCATTGACATAATTTCACGAGGCAGGAGGCGACGCAAACTCTCCATATGTTTGGAAGAATAACCAAATGGAGGAGGACACAACTCTATGTAGCGAGAACAAATTCCTAAGGTCATATTAAATCCAAGAGCTTGAATAAAAAATGGAAGGATGTGCTTTGTCCAAGGGCGACTCATTGTGCTGCCAATAAAAAGAAAATACTTTTCCCTTCCTCTTTTTGGGGTATATTTGTTTTTTTTGTCTTTTTCAATAATTTTGGAAAAATAATAAACTAATGCTATGTTACAAAGGAGGAATGAGTGTCACAAACATACGAGTTCGAGGTGCAAGGACAAGACTGATTTTCAAAGCAAGGACACTTGGAAAAAATCCCTCTCGGGGCCAAAGGTGTCAAGACACAAAGGAAAAGTGCTACAGGGCTTGCGTATAAGAAATGTTTCATATGGTTCGGTTGAGAGCAACATGGAGCCGGCGTTAGGCCAAAGACACATGTATGCAAATGAAATTAATAAGACAGACAATGGTAACGTACTTCGATGTAAGTTTAATGAGCCCAAAGAAGGTAAGATCGACAGTTTTTCATATTTAGAGAGTCTGAAAAAAGTGTAAAAGGAGAATCTAATGGGGTACCTTTTTCGAAGGTAGTCTAGTCAGTTCGAAAAGGGGGTAAAATAGCACCGACAAGACATCTATTCAAAACCATTTTAATGAGTGTGATAAAGACAAGATCACTCGACCATTTTTTCATTTTTAAGGAGTCTGAAAAAAGCTTAACTATTGACTTCGTCAGGAATGTTCTTCTGGACCATTTGAACAAGTGTGAAAGAATAAGGTCACTCAACGATCTTTTATATTTTAGGGATTATAATAAGAGCTTAACTATGGACTCCATGGGGGTTCCTTTTTCATAAATTTAGTCCCCCAGGCTCGAAAAAGGGTTAAAATTATACCTGAGGGTACTCTTCTAGAGATCCGAGGCCTCTAGAGTATACCTTTGTTCGTACAGTTGACCATCCAGACCGAAAAAGGGGTAAACTACTGTTGGATAGACGTGACTTCAAATTTTAGTTTAATGAGCATGAAAGGCCACAAGATCGCTCGACAATCTTTTCATGTTTAAAGGGTTTGAAAAGGGCTTAAAAGAAGACCCGTTAAGTTTTGGGAGTCCCGAGGGTGAGGTCAAGAGTGATAAGGAATCATGCAAATGAGGCTAAAACTTGTAATCAGGAAAAAATAAAAGGGACTCCTGAGCCTATAGTCTTTAGTGACAGCATGGACACCATAATGCAACCAGGATCTACCTAGGGAATCCATGTTACAGTAAGCTCTACCACCAAATTATGACACTTCTAAAGAAGTAATAATGTTTCCATGTCACAACTTGGTGGGATCGATCTTATGGCAAAGCGGAAAAGACAATGAGATGCAGAAAGTGGAATCCTGACTTAAATGCAATGAGTTGGAAAAAATGACTTTTTACCAAAGAACTGTCAAAATGCCCAAATCTCAAAAAAAAATCCCAATACCCAAAGTAATACTTCCTGTGAACATCCAAAGAAGACTCCTGAACCATCTTAAATGATTTTCAGTTTAGAAAAAAAGACAAAAGGGTCTGAAAAATTGACAAAAAGAGGCCAAAACCTCTATAAATAGAAATTGGTAGCTCATTATCACCATTGCTAATTTAGAAATTGACTACAAGCCAAAATGGCCCCTTTGTGAAAATAATTGATTCCGGGAGCCTCAGTGGATGAAACAACCATCTGGTTGGACCAAGTAAGTATAAAATACCTCATATTGCAATCTAATTCTTTATTTATGCTTTTAATTTCATTTTTTTTTTTTTGGGGGGGGGGCGTCAACCTTCAAAAGGTCGGCCCTACATCCACGCGGGCTATCCTATGATAGCCCGCATGTACACTCGCTCTGTCTTATGTCAGACCGCGTGTACAGGTGACTGTCATCACAACAACCCCCGTGGACCCTCCATTTAGTGAAAAAAAAATTAAAAAGTAAGAGTTAACCCTCCTAAACTTTGCCCATGTGCAGAATGTATGTGCACTGGAGAGAAAGAGAGCATGAGGATATTAGTGCACTGGTTGGGGAAGACCCTAATGTTGTTGCTGCATTAATGCAATGTGGATTGTTGAAATTTTTTTTGTGTCCTTTCATGCGAGCACAACCTAGGCTACTGAATGCCTTGGTTGACTATTGGCATCCCAACGTAGAGGCCTTTATTCTAGAGGGGCAGTCCCTAGTTCCAACAATAGAGGACATATAATTTTTGACTGGCCTCTCCATGAGAGGGGAACCAGTCAACTTTCATACATTTCCCTCTAGGCCTCACAATATATTGGAGTTGATTGGACTCCATTGTGAGGTGGGTACAGACTGGACGAGCTCGCAAGTGCCGATAAGCAAGATCTCAGACTTAGCACTGCAGGCGATCATGTTTCTCATCAAGTGGATTACTGGGTCTGCATCTTTGCATCAGGCCTCTCATGCATAGATGAACTGTGAAGTTCAATGCTTAAATGCATAGATTTTTCATTGGAGCACCACATTACTGGATGGTATGAGGAGGGATCTAACAGACTGCCGGTTGCGGACTCAGAGGAACTTTGAGTTTGGAATAATTCTTTGTTCTTTATTATTTGAAAGAGTGCCGAGTTTCATCCCTCGAGAGGTGGTACGAGGGCATCAGGCTTCTCTTCCCGTGATATGCAGATGGGCAGTGTTGCTGCCACGACAGGGGGGAGGAAGGACCAATGAGTCCTTTGATGATGACTCTTTTGCTTGGTTGTCATGGCAGATCCTAGTCATAGAGGATTACCCTTATGCTGGGATTGACTTCTCGAGAGACCTTGAGATACCGTTACCTCCTGGCGAGGAGCGAGGAGAGATGGGTAAGTTTGCATCATTTGTTTTTTTGTTTGTTTGTTAAACATATGTAATTTTGATGGTTTTTTTTATATATATCATTTTTTTATACCAGAGCATTTGACAGATATGTGTCTATTATGTGCAGATGTGGGGCCAGTGTGACCAATAGATTATGCGAGGAACAGACGATGTCCTTGGCCAAGGGTCGCACCCGCCGCCACAGGGGGACCAACAACAGCAGGAGATCTTCCATCTGGTGAGGCTGAGAGGGTTCTAAGACGAGTGGAGAGAAATTTGACCTCATTCACTTGCACAGTTCGCATGGCAGAGATTAAGTATCTGCCACCATCTATGCAACCTCACGTAGTGGGGGCGCCACAGACATCGGTCCAGATTTTTTTGTGTTTGGAAAATGTTGTTGATTATTACAATAGGGCCCACAGGCCCCGTCCTTAGTTAGGCTGGACTTTTCACGTACCAAGGGCACTACTTGTATATTTTTTGAGGGCATAAGCTCCATGAATCGTTACTGGTCATATTTTTGAGGCGCTTGTGCCCACCTATGTACTCTGATGATTTTGATATTATATATGGATTTTTATGTCTTTTTATGTCTTATGGATTATATTTTAAAAAATGTATTTACATGTGCATGTGTATGTCTTTATTATATGTCTGCGAGATGCCAATCTAATATTTGATTAGCTATAGTATCTGTGACTTGATTTAATCTCTTAGGAACATGAAAATATGTAATATAATCAAAGATTCATTCTAAGAGACGTACCCTAAGGAATCGTCGATGTAAAGTAGGATCATGAACACGGTAGACTCTATTTAACTGAGACACAACTAGCTAAGAGTCTAAATATACCCGGAGGTGAGAGATACCAAATGACAGAGCGTCACAAAGCAACTCAATAACTGCGCTGTATTCGGCGATATTATTTGTGGTGTCTCCTAAACATATATGTATTGAGGAGAATAACTGGCCCTGAGGTGTAAAAATTACCCAAGATGCAGAGGAAAGCCTCCGAGTGTGCCAGCTAGTGTCATCTACATACCCAATGAACACCTTTGATTCACTTGACATATACCATAGTGACAAAATATAACATAAAAAATGACACGTCCATAAAACCAAAAGAAACCAGAAAGTAATAGTACAAAGACTATACATATGTTACAAAAAGTTACCCAAGGTGACCTACCTATGAGTAATACTTCTTGAGGTAGAGCCTATTTCTAGGATCTGCCAAAGCATTTCCCTCAAAGTCTACCAGATGATGAGCACCCTTTTTTAGAATCTCTTTCACGATGAAAGGTTTGAACCACATGGGTTTGAATTTGCCTGCCCCCAGGGAGTCCTTATCTTGGTCATAGACCAAGACAAGGTTTCCTTCAGAGAAAATATGAGGACGAATGGATCGATTATATTGACACTTGACTTTTTGTTTGTGAGCCTCGTTGGCCAAGGATGCATCACGACACTGCTCATTGAGTTTCTCAAGGTATAATAACCGCTCTTCAAGTGGAGAAGTGTCTGGCAGTAACTGTACTGCCAATTTTAGGGACGGGATATGACATTCTATAGGCAAGACTACTTCCAGCCTGTAAATGAGTTGAAAAGGTGAGAAACCAGTTGCAGTCTTAATAGACATTCAATAAGCCCATAGTGCCGAGTATAACATCAAATGCCAAATTGACTTGGCCAAATTGATCGTTCGCTATAGGATGGTCTTAAGATATTTATTTACATCTTCCACTTGACCATTCGCTTGGGGGTAGTAAGGTGACGGATGTTCTTGTTGAAACCCAAGATTTGATGTTAATTCGGTCATCATTTGGTTCTAAAAGTGACTTCCATGGTCATTGACAATCTCTCTGTGGATGCCAAACCTTATGATTATCTGGTTGAAAAAAAAGAGAGTTGTCATCTCTCCATCATCTTTAAACGTTGGCATAGCTTCGACCCACTTTGTGAAGTAGTCTACGACTACAATGATATAATAGTGCCCCCTTGCTGAAGGAGGGTTGCATGTAGTGTAATCAATCCCCCACTTGGTGAAGGGACCAACTATGATGATAGGAAACATGGGAGTGGGATGTGCCCTCATCTTCCGAGAGAATATCTGACATGGGTGGCACTTCTTGACCAATTTGATACAATATTTGATTAACGTTGGCCAGAAGTAACCGGCTTGTAAAATATTTTGGGTTGTTTCCAACCCAGAAAAATGACCACCACATGCTCCAGTATGGCAGTCGTTAAGCACGATAACTACTTCTTCATGAGTGAGACATCGACGAAGGATGCAATCTACACCTCAACGATACAAAGTGTTGTCGAGTATGAGATAGTTCTTAGCCTGATGGCATATACGGTGACGCTCATCGCAAGAAGCAGAGGTGGGGCACTTCAAAGTTTGGAGATAGACAAGTAAATCTCCATACCAGGTATCCGAATATGCGATCAAAAACATGTCTCCTCTAATAGGCGACTCTTCGGGCATAACCTCACTAGATTCAACTGAAAGTTTCGAGATGAGTTCCGCAAAGACCAGTGACTTTTTGGATTTCGCCGAAACAAAATCTAAGTCAATTCCTGGAGGACAACTATCCATCTACTGATCTTCCTGTCAATGATGTGTCGTTTTAATACGTATTGAAATGAATTCACAACGACAATAATGGTGGTCTTGCGAAACAAAATATAATGACGGAACTGTTGAACAACATGAACGACTGCCAACACCAGTTTTTCAATATGGGAATAATTGAGTTCCGGTCCAACCAGGCCTCGGCTCATGTAATAAATCACATATTTTGAGAGGAAGTCATCCTCCTGAACTAAGACCATACCAATAGTCGACTCTGTCGCAACCAAGTACAATAAGAAATCTTTGTTATAATTAGGTGGTCGGAGTAGAGGGGCAGTCATGAGGGCATGTTTCAATGCATTGAAAGAGTATTGAGCGGCTTCATCCCAATGAAAAGGGACATCTTTATTTAGAAAATGCATAAATCCCTTTGTGATATTAGCATAGTTGGCTATGAAGTGCCTCAAAAAGTTCGCTTTTCCCTGTAAACTTTGAAGCTAAAGGATTGTACACAGGGGAGGAAACTAAATTATTGCCTCCACCTTGAGACGATTGACAATGATCCCTGTTGTTGAGACTATGAAATCGAGTAGTCGTCCTGATGTTACGCAAAAGATACATTTGTTTAGATTCAAGCAAATCCATAAGTAGTGACATCACTCAAAGATAAGTCGGAGGTGTGTGGGATGATCCATTCTCTTGCGAGATCATGATGCTAAATCATATAAATAGGCTTGGAATATATGCTTGAGATCATCGAAATAAAAATACATGGCCTGCTGGAAGTAGCTCCAGCATTTTTGAGACCAAAAGGCATCTTACGATAGGAAAATTTACCCCATGGACAGATGAAAGTTGTTTTGTGCTGGTCTTTGGGTTTGATTTGTATCTGATTGTATCCCAAAAAAACATCCATGAAAGGAAAATCCTCACAACCAACGCATTCATTGACTATATGTTCAATGAATGGTGTGGGAAAATTATCTTTTGGACAGGCTTTGTTCAAATCATGAAAATCCATACATACACAAATTGTGCCCTATTTCTTGTTGACCAACATAGGATTTGACACCCATTGGGTCAAATGGACATGATATATAAAACCTGCTTTGAGCAGTTTCTCTACTTCAACCTTAATATTTGTTGCTTTCCTGGGATTAACTGGATGAAGCTTCTGCCAAAATGGCTTGGCATCAGGATACGTTGTGATTTCATTTTCGACTATTTTTGGATCAATGCCTGGAATTTCCTCATAAGACTAGGCGAAAACGTCGTAGAATTATTTAAATAAGTCTGTGTAGATTTGAATCTCCTCGGGGGAACAATCAGCTCCAACGAAAACATTCTCCACGACTCCAGGGGTTTTGGAGATATTAATCAGTATATTTTTAGTGATAGTTTCCATATTACCCTCGGCATAAACCTCATGTGTAGACAAGGGATTGATAGGACAAGACCTATCTCCAGTCATAGTCCAGGTGAATTCCCCTGCTTCGATTGTGCTTAACTCTGGGAGGAAGTATGATCTGTGATGGAGATCATCCCAGGGTTTGTCCGAACTAGTCATTTCTTCAATGATTGCTTCGTCTGAGGGCAAGACTAAGTCTAACCAATCGATATCAGTGAGGGAACCTTGAGCCCAAATAGGCTCTGGAATCAAATCTAACTCTTGTGAAGGAGTTGGATCAGTGTCGGCTAAAGCTTGTTGGACTAAAGAGTATGCTTCTTCTGTCATGAACAAGGGCATGGACATACCATGGTGCCCTATCCCTTCCATTGTGGCTGATGGGGAAGGAAGAATCCATGGATCGTTGAAGTAAGTCATGCGGAACGATGAAACTTGGAAAATAGCAACCTTATGGTGGTCTGATATGAACTTAACATCACCTTGAGGAGGTGGGTAATTGAAAGTACCCATCAAAGGTGTCCACAAACCAACCCCTACGTTGAAGACGCCCGGTTGAGGATTATCAATCATCAGGACCAAGGATGCCCCCAATGAAGGGTCAGGTCGAGAGAAGGACAATTGATCAATGGTCACGATCTGACCCTCATGTGGAAACAACAAGACCTAGAAAATTGTAGCGACCACTGCTTGCATGGCATAGGTCCAACTCCTACCTAACAAGAAATTGTAGTCGGGGGATGCGTCGACTACTTCTACCTCGATGCACATGGTCTTCCCTCCTAACTGTACAGGGAAAGAGGGGATGATTCCATGTGGTCGGAACGAATGACCGTCGAAAGTAGTAAGAAGAGTAGGTGACAGAGACAAAACAGGCTGGCTAATGGCCTTCCAACACTCCAACAACATGGCACATGTCGAGGCGCCCTCATCAACCACCATGCGAAAAATGTTTCGAGTAAAATTTTTCATGGGGTAAGCCACTACTATCTGAAATGCTACATGGTAAGGGAGACAAGGTTTTAAGTCATTTGTATCCAGCATGATTGTACCCAAGTTACAAGCCTCGACAGATCCTAAATCGACTAACAAATCTTTCCTCTGGGAAGGGCAGCTTTGGAGGACCTCCAAAGAGGACATCACACAAGGGGTTTGAGACAAATCCTCCACCATAGAAGAGTTCTAGGTGGCCCTTGCATTTGGGTTGTGAGAAGCTTTCTTGAACACACCTTTTGGGATGTGTGTCATCATTTCACCTAAAGTCTTCTCGATCTGGAGAGGAAGAGATGGGATTTCAACTTCTTTACCTTTCTCAGAGGTGCTTGGCTTTCTGTAGTCATGTGCTCTAATCAATATAAAAGAATCACCTTTCATCATATACACATTTGCAGATGCAGGATTGTTTGAAGACGGAGAGGGTCCTTAACTGTCCCCTTCCGCACTTGTAGAGGCTTGGGTTAAGTTTTGCCCATGTTGAAAAGGATTCATTAATACAATAGGTTGATGTTGTGATACAAACTTTTGGGCCTCTCCAAGCCGAGGGCACTGGTGGGTCAGGTGGTCTTTTGCGCACAGGTTACACAGATACTTTGCCTTTTGTTTCTCGGTGTTGCCCCTGCCATCATTATTAGTGGGTTTATTATCCCCCTTACCCTTCTTATGCTGTTTTTTATTTCCATCAGGGTGTTGGGTGGCCTTCGGATTTGTCGATTCCACACTATGTACATCCGATGTTTTGGTAGGGGGAGCATCCAAAATAGTAGTTTGGTTGGCCGCTGAGTGTTGTATAGACAATTGGTGCAATTGTTTTGTCAGTTGTTCAATGGACTTTGTTTGTGCTGAACCTATAATACCATCAGCATGTGGTCCAACTCTCTATCTAGTTTTATCAAGTATGGATCGTGGTGCATCTGGAAAAATCTCGTATAGTAAGCCAGACTGAGAATAAATTAGCTCAAGTTGTTGATCTCTCATGATGGCATCTTCTTCGGAAAACACTCCCGACATTGCGATGTCTTTGGATAGCTAGGGGACCAAAGAATTAAGGAACCACTCAAGCAGGAATGCTAGTGGGATTGGTACCTTAATCAAACTCTTCTGGTGTCTCCATTCTCGGATGTGATTAGAGATATGGCCCGCTTTTATTTGTTTGAAATTGGCCAGCAATTTTGTGTCAGCGTCGTATCTCACGGGTAATTGGAAATGGTTTAGGAACGCCATTTCCAATTCTCTGAAGGAATAATATCTCGAGCGATCGAGCTCGATGTACCATTTCGCAACACTCCCAATGAGAGTGCGTTGAAACAATCACAATTGTACGGAGTCGTCTTTCAACGAATGAGATGAGCACCAAATATGGAAGGTGGTAACATGATCCCCTAGATATTTGTTAAGCTTGGATTCAAAATTTGGTATGTTCAAAGGAAATTTCATCAGCATAGGGGGCCAACATGGATCGTGACAGATGGGGTCATTTAACAACCTTGTCAAGTATGGAAAATGTAAGGTTGCCAAGAAAGGTAGTGTTGGTTGTTGATGATGATAACCATGGAAAAATGGGCCTGGAGTTTGACAGGCACCAAGTTGCTAGGAAAAGTTGGTTTGCTGGCTGGGGTTCTGGTAAAAACCATGGCCATGACCAGCATATGGATTTTGCGTTTGAGGAGACATTATTGGCTGATTCCTGAAATAGGACGTAGATGGTTGGGCCTGCATTACATTTAGAGGACTTTGGGAAGGGTTTCCCCATGCCGATCCCATGGGCATAGGTATTGCACCTTGCCCGAGGTTCCAGTGGTTGTGAAAAGAATTGCCCCAGATCGACATTCTTGAAGAGGGAACTGATCCTTGCCAAGAATTCCAAGGTCCTGATGCGGAAGAAGTTCCTAGGTTTTCCCCCTGTGCAGGAATAGTACCCTGCATAGGATTAGGTTGGCCATAACCAGGGTTGCCCCCAGTCAGGAAAGTGGTTGACGAGAAAGCGTTGTTACCGAATGCACCGAGCAAAGAAAATGGTGTCAACCCTACCGACATATTATGAGAAGGTGGTCCTTGACTCCCTACTCCAAGTGAACTATGGTGTGTGTTTGGCCTGACGGATTGTTGGTGAGTACCGCCGAGAAAAGGGGACGAAGGAGGTATATGACCTCCCTCATAAGGGAAAACATTAAAGGGATATGAAGTGCCCCTCATGGGTCCTTGCAGAGGAGTGTTAGAGCTCCCTATCCCTAGACCTAAATTCTGTAAAGTGGAGTAGGATAGTATAGGGCTTGTACCTGAGCTAGGAATCCTATATGGGAACGGAGGGCCTGTCACACTTTGTGTGAAAGGAGTAGTGGCTGCTGCCAAATAGAGGATCAGACCATTTCTCGAGGTAGAGACAGTTGAGACCATGGTGGCTTGGACCAATGACGGTGGGTTAGGAGGTGGAACACCCCCTGTGGTGACAACCATAGTGGGAATAGAATAATTCCCAGAAGAAGTGGAAACATTTGTTTCCATTGTTGTGTGTGGCATTGTTTGGCGCCTATAAGAATAAATCTGTACAATGATGGGCGCTGAAAGATCAGTGGTTGGAGTTTCAAGTGGACCGAGAGCTTCTGCTCCAAGGTCTAAAATAGTTGGTTCCTCTGAATGTTGGTTGGGCATAGTTTCTTGTGACCTGGTTGCTTCAAAATACCCTTGTTGGTCGATCTTTCATCTTAGCAGTGGCAGGGGTGGCTCCAATGTAACCGGTGGCAAGCCAATAATCCTTCATGACCGATGGTGATCGTGATCCTCCATTGTGTGAGAATATCAAAGACACACTAGGGCCTTCTATTCGTTCAAAAACAACATATACTAGAAAAAAGACCCTACAAGATAAAACAAGCAAACACTAAACTAGTTGGAAGAACAATTACAACAACCAACACTAGAGCAACTTACCGGTGCAAGTGCAACTTGAACATGGAATCATCCTCCGGGTATACTCTGCAAAGCATGGCCCGATGTCTATCCTAGTTATCGTGGTATACCCTCGCAGTCACCTGTGTATGTCTCTAAAAAAGATAGGCAACTAGGTTGCCAGGGCGTGAACAATCACCAGGCGAGTACAGTAGACAGTCGGGTAGACCACAATGAGCAGGTTATTGAGCCCGAAACATGTCAATGGTATCAAAAGCAAGTGGTCCGGAAGACAACTAAGGACCTCGAATGGGTTCGAGACCCACGAAGCTCCATGGCAAATGCAATCGACAAAATCCCAAGACAAACCCTCTATATGTGTTCTCCACTACGATTGGTCCGACTTTGGAGGGGTTATCTCCGCTACCTTTTTGTACGTGACCTCGTGTTTAGCCCCTATGTTAGAGGGGGGTCCCGGACAACTTTCACGATACTGGACTTTTAACACTCCCTAGAACAGACTCTTATGTATGTTTTGCAGCCTTGAAGAGTTTCCTCTCCAACCTAAATCAAGGCTCTAGCCTAGACTAATTGATGGACCCTACAAACATAAATTCTAAGTCAAAGGTTATGAAAGTGAAACTAAGTCAATTTATGAAAGTGAAACTAAGGTTAATCGTTAATTTTTTATGGCTTGTATTAAGTCAAAGGTTATGAAAGTGAAACTAAGTCAATTTATGAAAGTGAAACTAAGGTTAATCATTAATTTTTTATGGCTTGTCTTAAGTCAAAGGTTATGGAAGTCAAACTAATGATTTTTGAGAGATGAAAGAAAAATAAACAGAAAGATGGAAACAAAATAACTTCTTCTTGACACAATTCTTAATCAACTTTTCAAACTAAATTTTTTTCCAATATCTTTGAACAACAAACTCAAAACAGGATTTCGCTCGACTATGAGCTACTTATTGTCCTATGCAAACAACCAAGAACTTATGAAAGAAAAACTTTTCCTGGTTATTAATGCAAACCAATAACTACTTAACCAAACAACGAAATAAAAGATATATTTTTTTTTTATTGGAATGTTCACAAAGCAAAAAAGAAAAATATCGACAGGTGAAGACCAAGAAAACTTATGGCCTAAGCGTAGATCGCAAAGAGTCACTTTAAAAATACCACACAAGTAGATTAAAATGGACTCTCACACTTGTCTAAAAACCCTATAAAAGGAAAATTTTGAGGAAAACTTCTTAATGAAAAAGAAAGCTATTGCTGTGATCAAACCTAAGTTACTGACTGCTATGACAGAGACCAAAAAACTTGAGAGGTATAAACTCTTGTCAAAGAAAAGGATGACTTCCTCTCCTTAAACAAAAAAATTTCTCCACAAGCACGCTGTTGACAGTTCAACAACTAGTGTGTGCATGCGAGCTGTGTAAAGTTAGGGCATCTGTACATGTGTGAAGACCTTATGCAGGCCGCATGTACTTCTCAAACTCTTCAAAAATGAAAAGACAAGCAATCAAGCACTGACAAAGACTACTGGTATTGAGAACTAGAATCTTTTGAAGACTCAAAAACTTACTTTGTCAGAAAAAAGAAAACAATTCAAGGAAAATTTCATAGAACAAAACCAATCTAAGGTGGAACCTAAGCTATAAAACTGCAAACACAGAGCCCAGAATGATTTTCAGAAAACCCCTAAGAAGGATCACTTCTAACAAGGGAGAGGATGAATGCCTCTCTAAAAGAAATTTTCTGAAACCATACATGCAACTGGCACTTCATCAGCTAGCATGTACACGTGGGCTGTGTGAAGGTAAGGCACGGGTACATGCATGCAAGCCTTATACAGGCCGCATGTACCTCTGTGGGTCCTGCAAAAAAAAATTGCAGCCAAGCAAAGAAACAGAGATAACTGGTATGGAAGACCAGAATCTCTATTAGCTCAGACTTTTGTAGAAACTCTAAAACCAAGTAATGAAACCAATTTTTAAAAAATACCCAAAAAGACTCCCAGAAAACCCTAGAGATCCCTAGTATGGTCGCCAATTCTGTTGTGGGCGGGAATCCCTCCTACGGACTTAGAATTTAAGGGCTCTAATCATGCATGCATAAAATGACCATTTCAAAGGCCTCTACTCTTTCCTATTCTCCCAACACAAAACCCCACATTCATGCAATACAAATGTGTAAATGAGATTCAGTAACTCTACCTTAAGTCCTTCGTTTGACATTGACCCCTTTTATTTCACTCGCTCTTTGATTGCAAGCCTCCTCTCAAAGCCAACCTCCATTCACACATGAACAAACAAAAAGCTGCGAACATGCATTTCATATACTAATTGCTGGATTAGTTGTGACAATATCATAAGATAAACATTCAACTCCAACACATGATATGGCGGGACGGGAAAAGTATTCCTTTTTGTATTAATCTTCACAAGAGTAAAATTACAATATGTGGTTAGCACTACTCCTCGAAACTGGTCCTGGGCTCGTCTTCAACTTTCCTCCAACTGCTTTTCTCTATACTTATGTTTGCACAAGGATGGATAAAGGTTGGGACAAGGGGAATGCTCAATTGGGTATAGTCTCTTTACTATGATTTTCCTCCTTCCAAATGGGACCCCTACCCCTTCTTTTATAGGCTAGAAGGAGCTAGGTATTTGGTCGAATGACCGGCCATGCATGGACGAAAGGTTTAGTTAACTTGCCAAAGTTGTGTGTTCCGTCAGCAGCTTTCCTTTTTCCATGCTTTTGTAGGTACACACGGGCTGTATTGGGGCAACTAGCGTGTACACACATGCAGTAATGGAGCAGGGTGTGTGGGCCTTTATAAAGGGGATTTTTAAGAAGAGTTGTTCAGTAGTGTTTTGGCAAAGAAGGAGTCTGATATGGCCTGATGCCAGGTAAGTATGTCTGGTGCAAATTAGGGTTATAACATTAACTCATCTAGGTGGCAGTTCACTCCTGTAACTGTTTGAGAGACTAGAATAGGTGGAAGTTTACTCCCATAACTATTGGTGTGTGTACATATGACTATAGACCACTACTATGGATCATTATCGTCTCGTCTAGTGTGCATTGGTTGAGTTATACATAGTATATCATGTGTAAATTATCATTCATTCAATTGGTTAATCAGAATTCTTCCATTCTTTCTCTCTTGTTTCTCTTTTCTTCTATTTTATCTACAACTGTGTATGTCAATTCCCAACTAGATCTATTAGGTGTAGGTTCAACACATTTACATGGTATCTGAGCCTATGGACTACTAGGGAAAATCCACACCAAATTATTTTTGTAGGCATCGAAGATTGAAGACAACGAAAAAATAGAATTTTCAAAATAAATAATTCTTACACCTTATAATTACTTTGCATGGAAGGAGAATATGATCATGATTATTTGAAGCAGATGATTATGTAGGTTAACCATGAACACAAAGACATAACCAACATCAGCCATAGAAAAATCCAAGTATCTAAATCAAATGGATGAAGCATTCAGAACAATTTGCAGTCTCATTTCTCTTGATCTCCTTTTTCACACATCTTCCTGTAAAACCTGCAATGAAGCATGGACCACCATGGAAGGGATTTTTGGAAAAAAGGATGAGATGAGGGGACAGATGCTTGAGGTGGAATTGCTCAGATTGGACCCAAAAAAATTCGACAATCTCCAA
Organism: Picea mariana; assembly: GCA_032191745.1. Taxonomy (NCBI): domain Eukaryota; kingdom Viridiplantae; phylum Streptophyta; class Pinopsida; order Pinales; family Pinaceae; genus Picea; species Picea mariana. The sequence continues at coordinate 367,186 of JASDQU010011474.1, read as the reverse complement.
GATTTATTTACAAAATATAAGGATTTACTGTCACAACTCAAGACTGGCAAGGTTGATAAATATAAGGAGGAGAAACAAATGGTTCTCACCATTCTCTCCAAATTGGGTTTTGAATTCTCATTGTTTATATCCACATTCCATTGAGTTAGATTCACCAATGGATCCATCTGGAAGATGCCTTCTCTTGAGGAATTTATCGAATCTATGACACAAGACCATACCAATCTCATCAAAATGGGAAAAATCAAAGGCCCAAAGGTGTATGAACTTACTATTCAAGATGGAAGTGGTCATCAATATAAAAAATCTAGAGATAAATACATAAGGAAAAATCATGCAAATCCGAAGAAGGAAGGTCACTCAAAACCTTTCAATGATGCTTTTGGATCCTGTTAGCACTTTGTAATTTCTTAAGGCTGTGAAAGAAATGGAAAGAGGTAACCACAAAACCACTTTGGAAGCTGGGATCTATCCCTGCCATGTTTAGATAGGGATATCTCTGTAAGATTCAAATTTGTTTATATTAAAATATTAGGCTAGTTATGATAGTTTAGGGGTTGTTTATTTGATTTGAATTGTTTGGTTGGAATAGTGAGGACGGGCCATTGGGAAAATGGAGTCACAGTTTTGAATTGATCAAATACAATGTTTAACAGGCTAATATTGTAGGGAAGGGTAGGAAAATTCATTGGATCCTAAAATATTTAAGGTACGGAGGAGCTGAAAAAGGTTTAGAAATCCAATAAAAAATAGAGCAATTAAGAATTTTGATTTTAATCTTCAGTGAAACACAAAAATTATTCAAAGCTAGAGACAGAGTGTGCATTTAAACAAATTATGTCTTTTATCTTCTTAGAATAATTGAGAATTTAGGAAACAATAGTGATAACGGAGGGAAAAAAATCAACAGGGAAAGATGCATTTCACCAATAAATTTGACATAAGTATCCTGTAATAATTACATTGTATTACTGGATAATCTAATCAATGGTGTATCTGTGGGCTAGCTGCTTTACAATACTAGTCATATTCTTCCAATAAATCCAAACCACTTGTAAATATTATTACAACATGTTACATATTTATAGACTTTCTTCTAAACTAATATTAGATTCTAAACGGGAACTGATTTACAAAATATTCTCCAACTTTTTCTGGAAAACTCTGAATAAAATTTATTACAAACATGTAGATATTTTCAAAATATATTATTTATGATCTTTTGTTCAAACTTTTGAGTGAATTTTCGCTGACTGTGGCTATTTCTAGAAAAGTCTACATAATAATATTAAAGATAAAATAATATCTCTAATTTATTTGCTGGAAATTTTGAACTGCCTGCAAGGATCATGCATTGAAATCTTGAATTGGTTCATGATTGCTGATTTTATGCTGCTAGGTGTCTTCACACCCCTGAAAACTAGAACGAGGTTGAAACTATCTCCAAAAAATATGCTTATTGTCCTCTCATACTGATTTCTTTTCCATCTATCCCTTTGAGTAACTTCACCGAGAAATTAGCTTGCAGGTGAAGGTGAGTGATGGTGGTGGTAGTCTGAAAACAAGCTTTGCTCGGTCTTCACAGGTTCTTAGTTATCAAATAGTGTAATGGGAGAAAACATTGAGTTTTTATGGTTGCAGTGATATTTGTTAGGGTGCGGGCACGTTACAGGACAACTAATAGTAATTGAGAAAGAGTAATATCTAACAGATAGGAGACATGGGGACATGTGTCATGTAGGGAGGGGAGGAGTGTAGGTGGGAAAGGTGAGAGGTATCGAGAGTGTGGGGACATGTGTCGTGTAGGGAGAGGAGGAGCAGAGGTGGGAAGGTGGGTGATGGGAACAAGTTAGGAGGATTTCATAGGGGAGGGGGCGTGCGAAACAACGAGGGAATGCCAAATAGTTGGGGTCGGAGCAGGGGAAAACAATGTTTCAAACCCCCCTTATATCGACAAAGGTAGTTAGGTCGGGGGGAGGGGAGAAAATAGATGAATGCCATCGATTGGGAGGAGGGATGATGTCATTAGGGAAGATCTGCATGGACTTTATGCGCTACAAGACAAACTGTCTTGTCAATTTTCCAACTTTGGTTAAAACATATGCGCCATAAAACATAAGAAAAATAATTTGATTTCTAACTTTTGATCTAGATGTCAATATGAAGCACCAGATATACCATTGGAAAGATGCTCCTAAGCACTATGCCATGGAAACACCTACAACTTGATCTGAATCGAATTTATATGAAAAAATATCCCAAAGATACATACTTGTTTTTGGCCATAAAACTTCAAAAACTAAATCATTACTTGGATAGACACATTTTTTAGGATATGACACCTAGTGATTCATATGTTAAACATTACTTGAATATTTCCAAAATAGATAACTGAACAAACAAATTACCTATAATTATAGGACCTTAAAGAACACCGTAGACTAGTAGCTTGATCCATTGGGTTGATACCAAGCCATTTAAATTTATGTCTGTAACCTGAAACTGAATGTTAACCACATCTACTGAAAATATGAACTGGAACTTCAAGCTGAAAACTGGAACCAAACTGAAATGTTGTTGAAAGGAATGCTCGCTAAGCTGAGCTTATTCACACGCTCCTACTCTAATCTGCTAAAAGTTACTGCCCAATTAGGTAATGGAAAAGTTCCAATCAAGCCAATCCAACAGTTGATCCCATAATCGGGCTTCCTCATCATGCTTGATCAAAATAAAAAATGAAATATGTAATGAAAACAACCAATGATAACATATTTGATATTTATATTGAAGACATGACCAAGTGTTCCAACTGAAAAAATCCTGCATATAGGTGGCTACCAGGTCATAAAAATCATGGATGCCAAAGTTTATTTGCTAATCCCCAATTTCAAAGGGAAAATATAACCATGTGAAATGTTGCTTCTGTTGACATAAAACTTCACAAGAAAAACTTGGAAATGGACGAATTTGGGGTATTTCCTGAACTTCTAAAGCTTTGAGCTTTCTCTCAATATCTTTGGCAAATTCATCTAAAACCTGAATCTTGGCTTCTGAGCTACATTTACATGATTTTAAATAAGAATACAAACATGCAGAAAAGTTCTCATCATCTCCATATTCAATGCACATATCATTCCATTCCATAAAGATTTGAATGGTAGAAGATTCTGCCACAAACTATTTCCCCTCCATCCATGTTTCCAAAACGACAATCCAAAAACCTGTAATAGTTCTAATGGATCAAGAAGGCAAACATTCAGCACAACTTTTACACTTGGAATGAATCATTAAACAATCTAAGGAAAACATCTTCATGTTTGACTCTAAGAAGCTCAGTGAAATCATGAAAATTTGATAAATGTTTCCAAGTCAAACTCAGATCATCTCCATTAAATTTTGGAAAATTTATCAAAAAATATTCATTCTGAGGTAAATGATTCAGGAAACCATAAATCTATGAAAAGTCTAAACATGCATACCTCGAAACATTTGTAGCAACATCTGAGCTCTTCATTATCCTAGTGGAGTCATTAATGAACGCCTCAAGCAATGAATATTTCTAAGAGTGGAGTCGCCTTGATATTCTTTCATCTGGGTATAACTGAGAATGGAGTCACCAAGTGGATGATTTCAACCTTTCTATGTCTGATCACTATCCACCATCAATAATCAAATCTAAAACTTGATACTCTTTCCTGAGGAAGATTAACCTTTCTTCCCTAGTATGGTCGCCACTATGTTATCACTCCCTAATTTCTTAAGGCTGTGAAAGAAGTGGTCAGAGCTAACCAAAAAACCACTTTGGAAGCTAGGATCTAGCCCTGCCAACTTTAGAGAGGGATCTCTCTATAATATTTAGATTTGTTTATATTAAAATATTAGGCTAGTTATGATAGTTCTGGTTTTATTTGTTTAATTTGAATTGTTTGGATGGAACAATGAAGATGGGAAATTGGGAAAATGGAGTCACAGTTTTGAATTAATAAAATACAAGGTTTAACAGGCTAATATTGCAGGGTAGGGTAGGAAAATTCACTGGATCCTCAAAGATTTAAGGTATGGAGGAGATGAAAAAGGTTTAGAAATCCAATAAAAAACAGAGCAATTAAGAATTCTGATTTTAATATTCAGTGGAAAACACAAAAATTATTAAAATCCAGAGACAGAGTGTGCACTTAAATAAATTACATCTTTTATCTTCTTAGAATAATTGATAATTTAGTAAAAAATAGTGATAATAGAGGAAAAAAAATCAACAGGGAAAGATGCACTTCACCAATAAATTTGACACAAGTATCATGTAATAATTGCATTGTATTACTGGATAATCTGATCAATGGTGTCTCTGTGGGCTGGTTTACAATACTAGTCCTATTCTTCAAAAAAATCCCAACCATTTGTAAATATTATAACTATATTTATAGACTTTCTACTAAACTAATATCAGATTCCAAACAGGAATTGATTTACAAAATATTCTCCAACTTTTTATGGAAAAATCTGAATAAAATTTATTACAAACATGTAGATATTTTCAAAATATATTATTTCCGATCTTCTGTTCAAAATTTTGAGTGAAGTGTTGTTGTGGCTATTTCTGGAAAAGTATGAATAATAATATTAAAGATAAAATAATATCTCTAATTTATTTGCTAGAAATATTGAACTGCCTGCAAGGATCATGCATTGAAATCTGGAATTGGTTCATAATTGCTGATTTTTTTCTACTAGGTGTCTTCATGCCTCTGAAAACTAGAACGTGGTTGAAAATATCTCCACAAAATATACTTATTGTCCTCTCATACTGATTTCTTTTCCATCTTTCGCTTTGAGTAACTTCACCAGGAAATTAGCTTGTAGTTGAAGGTGAGTGATGGTGATGGTAGTCTGACAGCAAGCTTTGCTTGGTCTTCACGGGTTCTCAACCATCAAATAGTGTAACAGGGGAATATGATGAGTTTTTATGGTTGTAGGTATATTCATTAGGGTGCAGACACGTTATGGGACAAATAACGGTAATTGGGGAAGAGTGATGTCTAACAGATAGGAGACATGGGGATATGTGTCATGTAGGGATGGGAGGGTGTAGGTGGGAAAGGTGAGAGGTATCAAGAGTGTGGGGATAGGTGTCATGTAGGGAKAAGAGGCGCAGACGTGGGAAGGTGATTCATGGGAATAGGTTAGGCAGATTTTAGAGGGGGGTAGGTTGAATGTGGTAATAGGAGCGGGGGTGCGAAACAACAAGGTAATTCCACGTAGGAGGGRCCAGAGCAGGGGAAAACAACTTTTCAGACCCCCCCTATGTTGATAAAGGTAGGTAGGTTGGGGGGGGGGAATATATGAAGTTCGTCTATAGGGAGGAGGGACGATGTCGCCAGGGAACATATACACGGACTTTATGCACTACAAGACAAATTGTCTGGTCAATTTTCCAAMTTTGGTTAAAACATATGCACCATAAAACATAAGAAAAATAATTTTCTTTCTAACTTTTGATCTAGATGTCGGTCTGAAGCACAAGATATACCATTGGAAAGTTTCTCCTGGGAAATATTCCATGAAAACACTTGCAACCTGATCTGAACCAAATTTATATGCAAAAATATCCCAAAGATCCATACTTTGTTTTGGCCATCAAACTTCAAAAACTAAGTCATTGTTTGGATAGACACAATTTTTAGGCTATGAAACCTAGTGATTCATAGGCTAAAACTAACCAACATATTTCCAAAATAGATAAATGGACAAATAGATTACCTATAATTAAAGGACCCTAATAGATCCAAACATGGAAAGGGAAGAAAATGGGAGAAATGCACATACTTCCATAAAGGATTCCATCAAGAATCCACATGTATGAAAAATAAAATAGATCTAATGACCCAAATACTTCAACAAAACAACCTTGGAGATCACATCCCTGAGGGTACCAAGAAGAAGAAGCTAGAAGATCAGAATCCCAAGAAATGCATTTCTAGCCTTGCCTTGATTTCCATCAACTCCTGTCCCGATGCTTGGATCATAGATTCGAGAGAATCACATCACATGGTTGCCACAAAAAAATTCTATTCTTCATTGGATGCATGAAAAGGTCCTCCTATTATGATGGGGGACAACTCTCCATTCGAGGTCACTGACAAAGGAAGGATTGAACTCACCAATGGAAGCTTCGAGAATGTGTTGCACATTCCCAAATATTTCGTCAATATTATCTTCATGTATTAGATGAAAAATTCCAGTACCAGAAAGAAATTCATATTCACACCTTATGTAGTGGACATCTATGACAAGAAAACCAATTCCAAGGTTGCTACCAGTGAGGTAGATCATCAATCTAGACTTTACACTTTTTTCTGAATTTATTGAACTAGATTCTACTTTAGTGCTTACTTATGCTGATGAAAGTAGTAGGATATGACAATAATGGTTCGTGCATTTAAATTTTATATATATGCAACAACTTAGCATGCAGGGATTGGTTGATGGTCTACCAGAAATTCGTTTCTCCAAAGGGATCTGTGAGGGTTGTGTTCTTGGAAAACACCCTCAAGAGAAATTGGACAAAGAAAAGAATCAGAGAGTCCTCTCCTTTAGATATGATCCATAGTGATCTCATGGGCCCTTTTACGAATCCATCAATCAACAAACCAAGGTATGTGACCATATTTGTTGATGATTTCCCATGTATCACATGGATTTTATTTCTCAGGAAAAAATCAGAGGTCTTTCAACACCTCTAAGATTTCAAATCCCTGGTTGAGACACAATTAGGAAAGAAAATCAAAATTCTCTAAACTGATAATGGGGGAGAGTATCTCAACCATGAGATCCATAATCTTTGTCATGAGGCATGGATTCAGTTGCAACACACAATTCCCTATACTCCACAGAAAAACGAAGTTGTTTAGCATAAAACCATATCTCTAAAAGAGATGGCATCTTGCATGCTACATGCTAAGTCACTTCCACATAGATTATGGGCCGAAGCACTTAATTGTGCAACCTACATCCAAAATCAATCTCCCCATAGATATTTCAAGGATACGACCCCCTATAAGGCTTGGAGCGGCCTCAAATCGGAAGTGACCCACTTTCGCATTTTTAGTTCACGTGCATGGGCCCAGATTCCCTCTGAAAAGAGGAAGGCACTTGATCCACAGAGAACATAGTATATAGTTGTTGGATACCCCGATGGTGTGAAAGGTTAGAAAATTATTGATCTTTCCTCAGACCGGCTCATCATTGAGCGTAGTTTCCAATTCGAGGAAAGTGTCTCGCATGTACCTCAACAACCGCATGCAGACACCTTTATTCTTCCACATGTTTGAGAAGATGAGCATGCACATGCTGACTCTCCTTCAGATGAGTATTTTGATTCATAGGATTTAGATGAACTAGATATAGAGTCAGTATAGTCAGATGCAGAGTCAGTGCATGCAGATGCAGATGTAGAGCCAGAGGAGAGGCCCAAGTGGGCCTAGACTACTCTTTAGGATTCAGGGGATATTGTTGGTGATCCAACTGATACTAAAAGGAATCGATCTGATTTCGAGAAGCCTCCTCTTACATTCACTGCCACTAAACCATTTCCACCTAGGCATATTTTCTTGGTTCAATATTCATATCTACAGTCTTATGGAGAGGCTACTATAAATCCATTTTGGGAATCCGCCATACAAGAGGAGTACAAATCCCTCCTTGAGAACCACACTTGGGATATAGTTCCCCTTCCTTTAGGAAGGAAAATTGTCAGGTGCAGATGGGTTTACAAGACCAAGAACACAGTGGATGGATAGATTAGCAGATACAAATCCAGGCTAGTTTCCAAAGGATTTCAGCAGGTGCATGGCATTGACTATGATGAGACCTTCACTCCAGTAGCGAAGATGGATTCCATACATTTGGAACTTTCCATTGTTGCATCCAAGGGATGGGAAGTCCATCAGATGGATGTGAAGAATGCATTTCTTCATGGTGATATCTTTAAGGAGATCTATATGGAGCAACCCCAGGGATTTATGCATGATTCATATTTGGTCTGTCAACTGAAGAGGTCTCTTTATGGCCTCAAGAAATATCCAAGGGAATGGTATTCCAATACAGACTCCTACCTGCTTTCACGAAACTTTGTATATTGTAAATCAGACCAGAATGTTTACATGCGCATGACAATTGATTCAGTTCTACTCCTAGTTCTATATGTTGATGATTTATTGATCACCAGTTGCTCAACTTTAATGATTGTTGTAGTCAAGAGGATTCTACATGACAGGTTATTGATGATGAACATGGTTCCACTACACTTCTTCCTTGGACTCGAGATCATTCTGGATGCATCAGGCATCAAAATGTCTCAGGCCAACTATGCACTAGATCTCCTTGAGAGATTTCACATGACAGATTGCAATCTTCTCTGACTCCTTTCCTATCAGGAGTAAAACTTGAGGATGGAAAGGAAACTCCATTGGTTGAAAACACACTTTACAGACAGCTAGTGGGGAGCTTATTGTATCTCACACACTCTAGACTAGACCTATCCTATGCAGTTGGCATAGTTTCCTGGTTCATGCAGGAGCCACATGTGCTACATTGGAAGGCTCCATGTAATGTTCCTGACTTGGCTAGTCTAGGAAACATTGCTAATGTGTGTGTAGGATCAAAGGTTTACAACATATAAATGATCCTATAAATAATAAATGTGACTAAGGACTGCAAAGTTTGTATTATGATATCTCTGTGGATTACACAATGGCTGAATGTGGCTGAATAAACTACAATACTCGACTAGATCAACAGACAAAGGATCTTAGCTGGAATGAAAATAAGAAACTACGGCTGAATAAAATAACAAGACTCGGCTAGATCAAAAGACAAAAGGAGCTTATCTAGAATTCAAATAAGCAACTAAAAGATAATACTCAAAATATGGGAGAGCTGCGGAATCAATGAAGAATGATGGAAGACCTGGATGATCTTCTTGGTGACTAGGGTGTGTCTTTCAACACTGAAATTAGCCAACTGGTGTCTTCCTCTTGGAATACACTGAACTATCTCTCCTGAGATGCACCTCTTCTCCTCAATAACAAGTCATAATCTACATAATGATGAATTAGGTCGCTGACCCTTCCTTTATATCTTTCCAAAACCCTAAATCATGTTGAAACCCTAATTCACTGTTGACTTCCAAAACCCTAAATCACTGCTGAAACCCTAATTCACTGTTGACTTCTATTTTTGTCTCATAGTGACTTAAAAGCACTTTTAACCCTTTTTAGCTCAATGTCACTTTCTGAATATAACACCTGTGACTAGAGTGAGCTCTAGTAACCCTGTGTACCCCTCTTTGGCCTTGGATATAGTCTAACGGGGTGGTTTAGACCATTAAGCCTCCTCTCTGGAGCTCCTATTTGGAAAAGGAAATTACAGTCCTCCCTTCCCAAAATTGCTTGTCCTCAAGTAATACCAGTCCAGGGTGATGCAACACTTGCTCACTCTCCCAAGTAGTGCCCTCTACTGGAAGCCCTCTCCATCTAATCAAACACTCTTTGATGACCCTGCTCCTCAGTTTCTTCTCCTGGAACTCCAAATCCTCCTCCAGAACTAACTCCAACTGTCCCTCCTCATCCAACGGGGGAAGCTCCTTTGATGTGATAATGAATTGTCCCACTTCCTTTCTGAGGCAAGACATGTGGAACACATTATGAATCTTGCTACCCTCTGGAAGCTCTATCTCGTAAGAAACCTCTCCTACTCGGCGCATGATCCTATAAGGACCATAAAATCTGGGCTTGAGATTCTCAGCCCCACTCTTCTTCAGAGATGACTGTCTATAGGGTTGGAGTCTCAAGAAAACCAAATCTCCAACCTCAAAGATGCGCTCTATCCTGTGCATGTCCACACTTATCTTCTATCGGTTTTGTGCCATTTGCAGGTTCTCTTTCAACAACTTGAGAATCTCTTGACTCTCTATGATCCAATCCTTGGCCTTGGGAGCTCTTCTCTCCCCAAAGACCAAGTCTACCAAAGTGGGAGCATCATATCCGTACAATGCTCGATAGGGTGTCATACCAATGGACATGTGGAAGGTGGTGTTGTAGCAATGTTCTCCTAAATGTAACCACTTTACCCACGTTCTGTGCTGTCCTCCTACATAGTTCCTCAAATACCCTTCAACACACTTGTTGACACTCTTGGTCTGCCCATATGTCTGAGGGTGATAGCTGGTGCTAGGTGTCAACTCTACCCCCACCAACTAAAACAACTCTCTCCAAAATGTCCCTATGAACCGACTGTCCCTATCACTGATGATGTTCTTTAGCAACCCATGAAGTATGAAGACCTCCCTGAAGAAAAGATCAGCTACCTGAACTACGTTGTACTCTATTGGTATGGCATAGAAGTGAGCAAACTTGGTCAATCTGTCGACCACTACATAGATACAGTCCTTACCCTGGACCTTGGGTAGACCTGTGATGAAATCCATAGATATACTCCCCCATTTCTACTCTAGAATGGGGAGTGGCTAAAGTATCCCTGTTGGAAGAGCATGCTCTGACTTGTTTTGCTGGAAAGTCACACACTCACTGATGTGTCTCTTAACGTCTTGTTTGAGGTCCTTCCATGAGAACCTCTCTCTGATCTATTTGTAGGTTTTGAAAAACTTCTAATGGCCTGCTAGAGATGAATCATGAACTATGGTGATGATCTTCTTCTTAAGCCCTGAATCTGGCACCAAGTAGATTCTATCCTTGTAAAATTTGACATCGTCAATGACCCTATACCAGTCATCCTGTATCTGCCCATCCATCACCTCACACACAAACTTGTTCTTGGAATATTCCACTAACAAGTGGGATTTCCAATCTGCTGAAATCTCCATCAAAGAACATGTCGCAGGTCTCCTCGATAGTGCATTGGCCACAATATTCTTCTTCCCCTTGACATACTCTATGTCAAAGTCAAATTCTTGTACCTTCGTCACCCATTTCTATTGGCACTCACTGAGGTCCTTCTGCTCAAGGAAATACTTCAAACTATTGTGATCGGTCTTGACCACGAATTTGCTGCCCACCAAATATTGTCCGAACTTGGTCAAGGCATGCATGATTGCCAACATTTCCTTGTCATAAATGGAGTACAACCTCTCAGGTTGAATAAGCTTCCGAATCTCAAACACAATGGTGTGTCCTCTCTGCATAAAAACTTCACTAATCCCTTCGTCGGATGCGTCACACTCTAGTACAAATGGTAAGGTGAAGTCTGGTAGTGCCAACATTGGACAAGTGCCCATGAATTCCTTCATGTGATCAAAGGCTTCTTGTGATTTATCGGTCCATATGAAGGCCCCATGCTTGGTAATATCTGTCAGGGGTACTCCAAGCTAAGAAAAACCCTGGATGAACCTCCTGTAATAGATGCACATCCCGAATAAGATCCTCAATTATGTTACATTCTTGGGCATCGACCAATCCAAAATGGCCTTGATATTCTCTTGGTGCACTTGTATCCCCTGTGCACTGATGATGTGGCCTAAGTAAAGCAGCTCTGTCATATTGAACTCACACTTGGACTCTTTGGCATATAATGACTGTGCTTCCATGATGCTCAATACCTCATCTAAGTGCCTCATATTCTCTTGCCATGACCGGTTATAGATCAAGATGTCGTCAAAGAAACCAAGACTGATCTCCTTAACTGATCCCTAAATATATGGTTCATGCAAGACTGGAATGTAGTGGGTGCATTGGTTAGCCCAAATGGCATAAACAGGAACTCGAAGTGTCCAAAATGACATCGAAATGTCATCTTCTCTATGTCCTTCTCTCGGATGTTGATCTGATGATATCCAGAGCGTAGATCAATTCTTGAGAAGAAAAATGCCCCATGTAGTTCATCCATCAACTCGTCAATGTGTGGGATAGGGTGTCAGTTCTTGATGGTTTTCTTGTTCAAGGCTCGGTAATCAATGCACATCCTCATGGTGCCATCCTTCTTCAAAACTAAGACAACTGAAGAAGCAAATGCACTGCTACTCAGTCTGATGTGTCCCATCGCCAGTAATTACTTGATTTCCTTCTCTGTCTCATCCTTGAACCTCCTAGGATGATGATAGGGGCGGGGGTGATCATAAGTTTGGCCCCCTCATCCAACTCAATGGTGTGCTCAAACCCCCTGTCAGGTGGTCTCCCTGGTGGAATTGCCTCAAAGACCTGTTGATGTCATTGCAATAAATTCTTGATCTCTATATGGTATTGTTGTCGACCTTCTGAATCCTTCTGAGTAGTGATCAAGCATTCTGCGACATATGCTACCTCCCCATGTCTAAATTTCCTCTCCATCCTCTTGGATGAAACTGTCTTGGGTGCTCCTATTGACATACCTTTTAGAGAAACCTTCTTCCCATCCCGATCTCTGAGTCCCATTTCCAAGGTTTGGTAGTTGGTAGTGATTTTTCCCAAAGTAATCATCCACTAAACTCCTAACAACACATCTATGTCTGATAGGTCAACCACATAAAATGTTTCTCTCACTGTGTAGTTTCCTAAATTCATCTCTAAGTTTGGAACTCTATCTAGAGACTCCATTGTGTGGCCATCTACTACCACAAAATCAAACCCCTCAAACTCCTATGTCTGAAGTGCCCGTCTCGATACTAGTGAAGCGTCGATGAAGTTGTGGGTGGCCCCACCATCTATTAGGGAGATTGTCCATTTCCCCTGATAATCCCTCTAATAAGGAGGTTATCATACCTGGGAACACCAGAAAGGGTCGCTATGACACCTCCCTTTGCTGGTTTCCTCATGTTAGCCTATTTTGGTGGTTGTGGGACTACTGGAGGATGGGCTCCTGCCGGTGTCAGTGGCTTACCGGGAGGCTGCTCCTCTGCTAGTGTCGAATCCTCCTTTGAACTAGTGGATCCACTGTTCTACTCCTTCTCCTCACTATCCATGATGTCTTCTACTACCTCAATATAATGAGTCTCTCCCTTGCCCATGCACTTATGGCTTGGGACCCAAGGATCTCTGCAGTTGAAAAAGCTTCTTCCTCATAATCTCTCTCCTAGTCTCATCATACAACTTCTCCTTTCCCTTCCATTCTCTCTGGAATGGCTTT
>JASDQU010011474.1:327804-351355 GCA_032191745.1 Picea mariana | reverse complement strand
CCCTCTTTCCTCACTTTATTCAGTGTATCTTTTGTATTTGAGTACCTAACATGGCCTTGTTGCTGGGACCCATTCTTTATTTTCACCATAGTGATGTTCAAGGGGGTGTTGGAGTTATTTCATACATACCTAGGATTTCTTTTTGCTAAGGTTTTTCCTTGTTTATTAGTCATTATTCAGTATCCTATATTTTAAGAAGAATATTCCTCTAGGGATAATATTCTCTTTAGTTTTCACTTTAGTTTGATCAATTGAGTGGAGTCTAGATACTACATTGGGATTATCACCATGCAACATTGGGATCATCAGTATCTAATGTGAATTTTCCTTGGTATCATCATTAGACTAGCACATTACCCATTATTCCCTGATCTCATCACTTCACTATGTTTCAGTCAGTTAACTAAAGACCGATAGACTAGTTAAATCAGCTAGGTGGCAGTTCACTTAGGTAACTTCCCAAGAGACTAGACTAGGTGGAAGTTTACTCCTGTAACTGTTGGTGTGTATCCAGATCACTCTAGACCATTGCTATGGCGCGTTGTATTCTCCTCTAGTGTGCATTGGTTGAGTTATACAAAGTATATCATGTGTAAAGTATCATTCATTCATTTGGTTAATGAGAATTCTTCCATTCTTTCTCTCCTCTATCTCTTTTCTTCTATTTTCTCTACAAATGTGTATGTCAATTCCCAGCTAGATCTATTATGTGCAGGCTCAACACATTTACAAATCCCAATAGGGAGTAAATTGCAAAAGAAAACAAGGTAAAATGGGGAATACTTTTCTCACTTTTGAAACTTTAAATTGCTTACAGAGTTGTAGGTCTTAAAAGAGCAGTTGTGGAAACTAGTACATCTGGTAAAAGGAAAGTAAACCCCTGAGTGTGATTAAATGAATAGGCTTGGATGAGCCATGTTAAATAAGGCCAATAAAGACTTGGAGTAACTCAGATGGATTGAAAGTCCCAAACTGTGTAGAAGGAGTTGGAAAGGGGGAAGAGCCCTTAACTCCTTTCTTGTTGTATATTGTATTTTCTCTGGAATGAGAAACTGGTTTGCTGATGAAAGTAAATATTTGACACCATAGTGATGATGGTTGTATGATTGTAGAAACAATTTAGAATTGTTTGTGTTGCACTCATGAAAACCTTAAGAATAATGGGATGAAGTGCCCATCTAAAAATGTTTTATTAACTAGAATGCTATGATATATGCATTTTTATTTTACATAACAACTAATATATTTATGATGTATGACATGTGTAGAAAGGAATTGGAGCTGTTGAGAAAGACAGTTGTGTTATAGCAAGATTTGCCTCACCCTATGAAATATTGCACATAAGGCCTTTTTCCATTTCCCTGTGTAGACTTATCATCCCTGTTTGTAAATCCTAGAGATAAAAATACATATTTTTTCACATGTACGCATCTTGCCTACTATACAACATGCATATACGTAGGCTTCTCCACTACAGCCCATGTACATAGGGATTTGTGCCAAAAAATGAAAATTAATGTCGAGTTTCTATGTCATGATAGTAGATCTATGATTCTTGGCCTTCCATATACTGGAAACGTTCCAACTCGGCCCTTCAGTTCCATTTGAAGGCTATAAATGGGCCAATTCCGAGCTATGGAAAAGAGGAGAAAGAATTCAACTTTGAGAGCAAAGTTACTATGGAGAAATTATTTACTTCATATTGAGTCTACATCCCTTTTTCCTTTAAGTCTGAACACAGTGATCAGCCCCCAAGATCTTCCCTTATTGATGGAGAAACTCATTGTATCCCTTCTATGTGCTTACCTTTGGTGGAGGATTGAAGTGGTAGAGGCCCAGCTGGAAGGAACTTAGTTCTCGGTTCTAAACCATGCTGACACATAAGTCTGTAATATTTTCACTTCTAGAAATACTCCTTTCCCATCGAATTGATATCTTGCAAATATTTGAGTTATTATCCATGGGCATATTTGTTATGTTATTAATGGATTATTCTATCTAATGTGCTAAACTTTTATATTATCGCCATATGCTTGCTTTGCTTGTTTGTGGAGAACTAGTTGCAGGTATATAGCTTTGGGTGGAAGTTCTCAACGGTGGACTTCATCGAACATATTGAAGAGGTAGGATTATTCCTTATCTCTCTTGCATATTGGTTATATAGCATGTTTTTGGGATGGAGATGATTTCTGCAGTCGTTTCTGTCTGTTGTGGTTTACCCTAGCCATAAAGAGTTTTTCCCTCATAACAGAATCAGCGACCATATTGGGGATTGGCCTTCTTTCTTAGGGTTTGGAGTACTTTTATCCTTACATTGCTCTCATTCCTTTTTTTTTCTTGTCGTATCATTGCTTAATAGCTTATGTTCACTCTGGGTCTGAGTTTTCAGCCTTCTCCCTTGCCTAGCCTTATTTTTTGAAACATATACACGGTTTTTGGCTTGACAATCGTGTATATACGTGGGATGTTCCTCTGCAAGATGCATACATATGCTTTGTTTCTCTGAACAATCACATACATCAGCCTTCTTTGCTTGTTTGTTGGGTTTGATAGTTGGTGGGTGGGATTTGATGTTTGTTGAGCCTTCTTAGATCTCTGTAGTGACTATTGAGTGTCTGTGGGATGACATGAAGCCTGTCTGGGGTTGAATTTTTGGGCGGAGTCTTTCTCATCACCTTTTCATTTTTTATTGTCCTTGCACATTGGGCTGGGTGCTTTGTTGCTTGGTATTCTACCTGAGTTATCTCTTTCTATACATAGTAGAATTTGTATATCAAGTTGCTTATTCAGTCCATGCATTTTCATTTTTATTATATTGAAAATCTAAAAATATTAGGCATTTTGCATTGCTTTTCATTTTGGTATTTTGAGTCCTTGTCATAGTGCATGTAATGAAAGATTGCATTTTTTCTTCAAAATTGTAGTGTTGAAATTGAAAATTGCGTATTTTTTAAGAAGCATATCATTCATTGAAAATTGAAGTTAGAACTTTGCACTATATTCATATTTACTTTCCTTGCAGAGTCATAACATCATGAGTGTCACTACCATACCTTTTTGAGTAATCACAACCACTAAAATTAACGCTATAATTTAAAATTGATTCGTCATGATTTTATTTTCTAGGGTGCACAAAATAGCTTAGGATTTAGTGCCTTGGAATAGGATTTTGTGAGTAAACTTCTCCAAGGAAATTAAATCAACATATGTGTTTGACAAAGGGAGTGGAGAAATCCATTGTATAATTGGTAATAGCAGGAGGGTCTGCTCACACTGGAGTTAATCACGAGGTTGCGTGAGGTTGGTTGAAGGGATATCCCCCTGATACCTTCTTAGTGTCAGAGATATTTCTGGGGATCTATTCATATCTAGGGATCTTGCTAGTGCCTTTACCTCCATGAGAGGTGATACTTTCAAGGTTTTGGGCTTTTCTACCCTGCCCATATGGTGGACCTAACTTACGACTGCTCCCATGTGCATTGTTTATACATTGGTTGCTTAGTTTCTTGACTTATGTGCCACATAGGTTACTTGCAGGGGTTATCCTGCAAGTACCCTGGGTTAGATAAGGGTCGGACAACACACAACCTTTATGGATGATTACCTCTCCGGGAGGATCTAACCAACTGGTTGTTAATCCCACGAGGGCCCTTATAACTGTTTCTGATACCTTTGATCTTTAGCAGGGAGTCTCAGGCCCCTCTTGGGAGAGACATGCCTTCTTTAGGGAGGGAGGCCACATTCAACCACTTTACCCCGTTTGTGTGCATATTGGTTGTTTGACTTTTGGTGTGCTCTTTGATTACTAGTTAGCTTTAGGATCTATTTTTCATCTTTAGAGTCTTAAGTCATCGTGGAGTCGGACCAACATCCCCGCCAGTCCCGTCACTTGTTATAGTTACCACCGGATTTCGAGTCTTTGCCTTCTAAAAAGCATAGAGTTATTATACGTGGTATACACACCTCCACTTTTCATACTTGTGATTCTACAAGGATGAGTACTGAACCTAATCTTTAGAACACTAGTGTTGAGGACGAAAGTCACTCCTGGATTGCAGTAGGAGTAGAGCCCGACGCCCATCTGTTTTTTATGTCACGATTTGTTTAATGGGGTGATCAAATGGGTAGAGACTCGAGAACATATCACTCAAACTTAGGGACTGGGTCTGGAATGCGAGGAACAAAGAAGGTCTTGATCTAAGTTCAATCAGTGGGTTGATTTGAAAATGAGCAGGTTGAAGACTTGGTGAGGGGAGTGGACAAACTACCTCAAGAAATAGGCCTTTCAGTAATTTGTAGAAGAAAAACTCTGAATGTGAGATCCTCTGGTTCAGAGCTTCAAGAAACTGAGAGGGGGGACTTGAATGGATTCTCTAATTCCAAGTCGTTCAATGCTAATAATATCACAGAGACCGATTAGAAACAGTGAAACTGTTACAGTGATGAAACTCTACATCATCCAATAACAGTTACCGCTCGATTGGATTCTCCAATTCCGAGTCGTTCTAATACAGTGTAGATAAAGACGTGAAAGAAAAACTAACATTCATCAGACAAGAAGTCTCAAGAGTCCAGACATAACCAGGAAAACAATGCTTCATTAAAGTTTACCACCGGGAGCCTTGATCAACCATCGATACTTTACAAAATACCAAGACTGAGTCTATATACTCAGTAAAATTCGCCTATCAGAGGCATGTTTAGTCATCCAAGGCGTGGAGTCCCTTCAGCCGAATTCGGATGGATAAATTTCGTCAGATGCCTCCTTAACTGTGCATGGCTCATGTAGGGGAGATAGTTGCAACATTAAAGGCCAACATGGCATGCATAGACTTTCTTTGGTCAGATGAGGACTAGCCATGACCCTTTGGAGAAAATTAGTGTATAGGACCGTCTCGGGCAGATTGTTTGCCGAAACCCCCATACCTTCCATTCAATAAGTGAGTTGAGGTTTCAACTACCTCTATTCAGCTTCATTTAATTCTTTAGCGAGGACCAGTATTGAAGTCGGGCTGAACTGGTCTTGGAGGATGCGGTATTCCCTTCTGTGGAAAAACCCGATGCTTTGGCACCTTCGCATAACTCTCTTCCTTTCTCAAGTGACCACGGGCCCCACTTTTGGTGCTTTAGGCGCTATCAGGGTTCGGGGTTTTGAGATGTGGAACAACATGAAACTCTTACCCCTTGAAATTCTGAATGCCAAAACGTCGACGCGACTAGATCTCGTGCCACGCGTCCTCTAGATGGGCGACTGCTATTCTCCCTTGCATACTATGGACGCGATCTATTGTGTTAACTTTGGCGCAACTTCCTTATTTGTGATTTCCCGCTAACCGTTTATCTTCTCATATGGATGGATCCAGACTGTTGACACTATAATCCTGCCCGCTCGCTTGATTTTAAGTCCGAAAAGGACTTTTTCTGTGTGTTGCGCTTGGGTGCTCCTCGTGCAAACTGTAGACCTAGATATCCCGATGCCGAAGACAAGAATTGTTTCTAACATATAGGCTCCATGGGGGATAGATTCATCCCTTTGATGCTCTAAGAACTCATTCTGCAGTTATGGTGTCTTTCTATTGGGCTATGGAGTCATTTACTAAGCCGAAAATATACAAACAAAAAATGAACAAAGAACTAACAGACAATATTTACAAACATAGGAGCCGTCTAAGGCTCAAACAAAACATTTCTTTAGAAAATGCCCATTCACTGGGCTATTGAAAACCTCTTCACCCTCTAGATCGTGCAACTAGTATGTGTTGTTTGAGAAAACTTTACAAGTTTTGAGAGGGCCGATCCATAGGGTGTCAAACTTGCTATGTTTTCCTTTATCCTATCTGGGTGCATCCCACTTAAGTACCAAATCCCCAATCTCGAACTCCTTCTTCCTAACCTTCTTGTCAAAATCCTGTTTGACCCGTTGCTGATGACTATGAGCTATGTCTCTCACCTGTTCATTGATCTGTTGTACTTCTACTATATGATGAATCCTTCTGATCATATGATCTGGCTCTCCTTCATAATCTTGAAAGAAATTTGCCACAGGTAAGGCGAGCTGAGTAGGGAAGACAACCTCTGTTCCATAAACAAGTTGGAAAGGTGAGATGCCCAGGGACTTTTTTGTTGTCACCCGGTCGGCCCATAGAGAAAATTTGAGCTTTGAATCCCAGGCTCTTTTATTGTCTTCCAATAATTTTTTAATGAGCTTGATCAGACTTTTATTGGAAGACTCCACTAGTCCATTTCCTTGAGGATAATAGGGAGTAGAGTGGATCAGCGAAATCTCAAACTGTTCACAGAACTTAACCAAAGGCTCAGACCTGAAAGAGGCAGCATTGTCGGTGATGATTTTACTGGGACAACCAAATTTGGCTATGATATCCTCCAGGAAGATGATGATTACTTTGTGAGAAGTGCTCCTGGTATGGGTAGCTTCTATCCATTTGGTGAAATAGTCTATCGTAGTCAGGATCCACATGTGTTGACCACTTGAGGAAGGATGAATTTCTCCAATGAAGTCCAACCCCCACTGCTGAAAAGGTGCTACAGCTACTATGGGCTTTAATGGTAGTGGTTTGAGGTGTTGTTTTCCTGAGAACTTTTGGCATTTGATGCAAAATCTGATTTCCCTGCAGACATCAGCGAATAAAGCAGGCTAGTAATATCTAGCCCTGAGGATCTTATGAGTTGTGGTCTTCCAGAAATGATGCCCCCCGCAAAGGCCGTTATGGAAATCAATTGTAACCTTCTGGGCTTCTTGCGGGTCTAGGCATATTAAGAGCACCCCTAGAGGGTCTTTCCAGTACAAAGCTTGGTCAATGAGGCAATACCTGACCGCCTTGAGCTTTAGAGCTCTCACCTTTCTTTTTCCCATTCCATCAGGAGGCTTCAATTCTCATAAAAAATACAAGATATCCTTGTACCAGGTGCATGCTTCTAGTGGTAAGGCATCCTAAGAATTCTTATTGACCAACTCAGCTTGCGGATTTTCTGAATAGGCGTTGATGAAGCTAATCCCCAAGGATTTACAATTGGATTCAGCCAGCAGCTTGGCTAAACCCTACCCCTTTATCAACTTGGTGGGCTTAATCTCCAGATCAAACTCTAGGATTTTGGCGATCCACTTACCTCTTCTCCCATCTATGTCGAGCTGTACAAGGATGTCCTTCACAGAGGCTGAAGGAACGTATGCGGTAACCTTTGAGTGCAAGACATAGACCCTGAAATATTTAAGAGCTTTTACTAAGGCATAGCCCTGTTTTTCCATGATTTCATACCTGACCTCTGCATCTCTGAATGCCTTGCTGAAAAAGGCAATGGGTTGTTCTCTCCCTTCCTCATTTTTCTGCAACAAGACCGCCGCTATTGTATCAAAAGAAGCAAAAGAGAAAATTAGGAACCCTTTGGAATAGTCAGGACTGATCAGCACAGGTGCCTCAGTCAATGCTCTTTTTATTTGGGCAAAATATTCCCTGGGTTCAACGGTCCATTTCACTTCGTTTCCCTTCCTGAGCATAGCTGTGATATGTTTCACCAACTCAGCAAAATTTGAGACGAATCTCCTCAATAAATTAATCTTCCCTAAAAAGGCCTGAATTTCCTTCTTGGATATGGGAAGTTACAGGGTTTGAATTGCCTCTACCCTACTAGGATCAATCCTAATTCCTTATTCTGATACTATATGGCCTAATAGATTCCCCTCCTTCATAGGAAACAAAGATATTTTGGGATTTAAGGATGGGCCAAACCTCCGACACTTCTCAAAAACTTTTCTCAGATGACCGTAGTGCTCCCTATCAGACCTGGAGAAGACTGTTATGTCATCCAGGTAGATCACCACAAACTTAGCTTTCTCCCCGATGAAGGCTATGTCCATGGCTCGCTGAAATTTTGCCCCTGCATTCATCAATCCAAAAGGCATTTTGGCATACATGAATGTGCCCCAAGGAGTGGTGAAGGCCATTTTTTCTCTGTCCTCAGGTATGACTGATATCTGATTATAGCCAGAAAATCCATCAATCATGGATAACCTAGATGCACCAGTCACCTTATGCAGTATTTGTTCCATATTGGGTAGGGGGAATTGTCTTTCCTTGAGCTCCTGTTCAGGTTCCTGAAATCAACACAGAGTCTGATTTCTCCACTTTTCTTCCTTACTAG
The DNA here is from genome assembly GCA_032191745.1 of Picea mariana. Lineage (NCBI taxonomy): Eukaryota > Viridiplantae > Streptophyta > Pinopsida > Pinales > Pinaceae > Picea > Picea mariana. The sequence goes on along the minus strand of JASDQU010011474.1, from coordinate 343,195 downwards.
GACCAAATTGGCCACCCATTTGGAATATCCCAAGGGGACGATAATTTGGGCATCTAGCAATTTCTTCACTTCCTTCTCCATGACAGGTAGCAACATGGGATTTATCTGTCTCAGCTTCTACCTGAATGGCTTAGCCTCTTCTTTCAGTGGGATCTTGTGTTCAATGATAGATGTGTCATAAGCCTTAAGGTCTTCATAGGCCCATGTGAACACATCAGTGAATTCCTTCAATAACTTAGTATATTCCGCCCTCTATTCACTGGTTAAGCTACTTGATAATTTGATAAACTTAGGTTCCTCCTGTGTGCCAATGTTCGGTTGTATCAACATATTTAATTGAAACACCACCCTTAACTGCCACATCATTCTTGTCGAACAGTCTTTCTAAAGGGACCAATCCCCTTGGAATGTGATTGCTAGGCAACTGAATAGTCTGGTGATTAATGATTTTATTTAAGAATACCTTAGAGGGAGGATCATCTTCAGGATCAGGATCCTGATCGATGTGCAATGCCGAAAACTCATCGACAGACTAAAGAAAAATTTTAATTTCAAGATCGTCCTCGAATACCTCCCAATGCTTTACATTGTTCGGGATGGATGGCCTATATCTTATTTCGACCCCTCCATGGATATTCAACGGCAGAGGGATACTGAACAGACTAGCCCAGACTGCTAAGGAGTTAGCCGAGGTATTTTCTTCCCTTGGGACAAAAGTAATGTTGAAAGCCGAGAAGAAATTATCAATCAGGTCCCATACCTCGTTTCTGTAACTCTTGAGCCGAGGATGCTTGGCCTGATAAACGTTCTTGACTTGTTGGATTATCAATTCTGCATCTCCAAACACTAATACCTCTTCAATTCCCATTTCTTTTGCAGCCCTCATACCCAGAACAAGAGCTTCATATTCTGCCACATTGTTGGTAGTTTAAAATTCCATCTTGTATGACAGAGATATGGTCTCTTGGTAGGGCGATATGAAAATCACTCCAGCGTTTGCGCCTATACTAGAGGAAGCTCCATCAAAGAACATCTTTCAAACAGAGGTGGTCAGAGGAGGTATCTACAAATTAAGAATGGGCTTCTTTCTGATCTATAAAGGGACCTCGGGAGCTCCAGTGATCTGTAACAAACTAGACCCTAAATCAGTGTCAAGTGCAAGGATGGGGTGATTAGTGGGATTTTCTTCATCATTGACAATATAGGATAGCTGGGATTCTCTGTACAACCTTTTGTGTTCCCCTCCAAAGACCGGAATGGTGGCATATGTGAGATCCATCTGTAACATTCCTCCAAGTATTTTAATCCAAGACCTTGACATCAACATGCCAAACTTGGGGGGAACGTCAGCTACCACAATGTCCATGTCCACACTCTTCATGAGCAGTTGAAAAAAAGAAACCACCAGGTCCTTGATGACTCCCAGACATTGCACCCTCCTCGAATCAAAAGAGTACAAATCATGATAGGATTTGGTCACTTCTAGTCCCAGTTCTTCCATGACTATCTTGGGCATAAGGTTATGGGAAGCTCCTGAATCCATGAGGAAATTATGTAACACTTTATCATGTATGTAGAGAGAGGTGTAGAAGGGAGGGGATGAATCATCTCTATCTTCTACCATGGGACCTAGGATGACGACTGGCTTCTCATCTTGAAGGTTCACTGAGTCAGAGGGAGGTTGAGGGGACTCAGATTGTAGCAGCTTAGAGAGGGACCTTTTAAAGTCTTCATTTTTAACTAGCTTAGAGATGGGGATGGGAATCCTGATCTTTTGAATTTCATGCTCAAAATTAAAGGAGGAAATAGGCTTAGGAGCTTCCCTTACCTCAACAACAGGTTCTTTGGCTGCTGGAAAAGCACTCTGAGTTCTCTTTTCTTTAGTTGTGGCTGCTGCAGTTTTAGTAGGCCTATCTGCTATGAGGGGCTGGTCTTGGCTGTCAAAGTCTCCTTCTTTCTTTCTTGACCTGAGATTGTATCTGTTAGAGGTGTGACTGGCCCTTTCTCCCTTTCCTAACTCATGGATCTGTATGTTCATCAGGGATTTTTCATATGCATACTGAGTCAAATGGGGAAAAGGAGGAGCTTCTTCAACACAATGAATTTCAGGGTCGAATTCATCTATCTCCTCCCCTTCCTCATGAGCAACCAGGTTATTTTGGAGAGGGGTTTTAATCCTTTGATCCTCTCTGTCTTTTCCCCTTTGTTCCCTTGGGAAGGCCTATGGTCCATTTTTATTAGGTCTCCTGAAACCTCTATTATCAACATTCTGGGGATTTCTGTACATGGGCTTCCCTTTTAACTCCCACCTTTCCATCCTGGCAGAAAGTGATTTTAGTACTCTAGTTGTCTCATTTTTCTGATGGGGCATGGGAGAGGAACTGGATGGGGAGGCTTCAGGCCTTTTCTTAGATATGTTTCTATCAGCAGTGTTCCTGAGTCAGTCAACAACAAATATGTTAGATTCTACTTCCACGGCTGCATCCTACATGTGGGCCAGGGTAGTGGCTCTTCTCTCCCTCAGCAGTAGGCAGAAATCAGGATCAAAAGCACTAGCTTAAGTGATCTTAGCCAAGGCTTATGAGGGATTTACCTCAACGGTAATTTTATTATACATTTTATTGAATCTCTTGGAGAAGTCAGAGACAGACTCTCCTTCTTTTCTCTTCAAAGATCCAAACTCTGTCATATAATACATGAAATCTTTCTTATCTCCCCACTGTCTCAAAAAGGAATTATCTAAAGCTTCGATCCTATCAATAGATCCAGGGGGCAGGGCCTTGAACCATTTTCTAGCTTCGCCTTGGAGGCTATGAACAAAAATACTCATCCATACATCTGCATGCATGATGACATTATCATCTGTGAAACTGTAAAAGGCTTCTAGGTGTTCATCTGCCGTTATGTCCCCCTCACTCGTAAACTTGGGTAGTTGCTTGAGGTAACCATCTGCTGGGAGGGCATTGAGGGGCTGAGGTAACACAAGGGGAGAATACCTAGCAGCTATGATAGCCTCCATTATGGTCATAGGAATATTAACACCATCCATAGGAATATTAGGTGGAGGAGAACTTGGAGGAGAAGGAGTTCACGAAGGGAGTGCTGGGAATGAGTCTCAAAGTGGAGTGGGAAACAAAAGAGGATTTAAGGAGAAGGATAACGAGCTCAAGTCAGCAGGTGCTCCTCTTCATGCAGGAGTGGGGAAATATTTTGTAGTCTCGGGTCTATGCAAAGGAAGAACTTCAGAGGAGAGGGGAGTGACAAGGATTTCTCCCTCCAATCCTAGACCAGGAGGGAAAAACTCAACAGGAACACTCCCAAAATTCAGGAAATGGGAAACCTTTGAAGGAGGTCTATTAAGAAACTGAGAAGGAGAAAATGGAGTTCTTACAGAAGGAGATGGAAAATTACCTGTTTCGACGGCGGGAGATTCTTCTTCAGGGGCATTTCCTTTTCTGAGGACCACCTATGGATCAGTTTCAGATGTAGCCAGAGGCAGTTGTGGATGATACCACATGTGTCTACCTCTGAAAGACACAATTAACACGACAGGTTCACCACAGTGGATTCATCACAATGGAGTCGCCACAATGGAGTCGCCAGGTGCACATCAACAATCTTTAAAAGGCTTTGATACCTGATGCACCTTCAGAATCAGAGGCTCAATGTCGTTCAATCCCGGTGAAAATTTTCAACTTCGTCCCCGACAACGGTGCCAGAAATGTTGACGATGGAAGTCACTCCTGGATTATAGCAGGAGCAGAGCCCGATGCCCATTATTTTTTTATGTCACGATTTGTTTAATGGGGTGATCAAATGGGTAGAGACTCGAGAAGATATCACTCAAACTCAGGGACTCGGTCCGGCATGCGAGGAACAGAGGAGGTCTTGATCTAACTTCAGTCAGTGGGTTGATTTGAAAATGAGCAGGTTGAAGACTTGGTGAGGGGAGTGGACAAACTACCTTAGGCAACAGGCCTTTCAATAATTTGTAGAAGAAAAACTCTGAATGCGAGATCCTCTGGTTCAGATATTTAAGAAACTGAGAGGGGGGACTTGACTGGATTCTCCAATTCCAAGTCATTCAGCGCTAAGAAAATCATAGAGAACGATTAGAAACAGTGCAACTGTTACAGTGATCAAACTCTACATCATCCTATAACAGTTACCGCTCGACTGGATTCTCCAATTCTGAGCCATTCTAATACAGTGTAGACAAAGACACGAAAGAAAAACTAACATTCATCAGACAAGAAGTCTCAAGAGTCCAGACATAACCAGGAAAATAGTGCTTCATTAAAGTTTACCACCGGGAGCCTTGCTCAACCATTGATCCTTTACAAAATACCAAAACCGAGTCTATATACTCAGCAAAATTCACCTATCAGAGGCATGTTCAGTCATCCAAGGTGTGGTGTCCCTTCAACTGAATTTGAACGGATAACTTTCGTTAGACACCTCCTTAACTATGCATGGCTCCTGCAGGGGAGATAGTTGCAACATTAAAGGCCAACATGGCATGCACAGACTTTCTCTGGTCATATGAGGACTAGCCATGACCCTTTGGAGAAAATCAGTGTATAGGACTGTCTCGGGTAGACTGTCTACCGGAACCCCCATACCTTGCATTCAATAAGTGAGCTGAGGTTTAAACTACCTCTATTCAGCTTCATTTAATTCTTTAGCGAGGACCAGGATCGAAGTTGGGTTGAACTGGTCTTGGAGGACGTGGTATTCCCTTCTGTGGAAAAACCCGACGCTTTGGCACCTTCGCATAACTCTCTTTCTTTCTCAAGTAACCGCGGGCCCCATTTTCGGCGGTTCAGGCGCTATCAGGGTTGGGGGTTTGAATATGTGGAACAACGTGAAACTCTTACCCCTCAAACTTTCAAATGCCGAAACGTCGACGTGACTAGATCTCATGCCACACGTCCTCTGGATGGAGGGATGCTATTCTCCCCTGCACACTATGGGCACGATCTATTGTGTTAACTTTGGCGCAACTTCCTTATTCGTGATTTTCTGCCAACTGTTTATCTGCTCATATGGATGGATCTAGACCGTTGACACTATAATCCTGCCCGCTCGCTTGATTTTTAAGTCCGAAAAGGACTTTTTCTTTGTGCTGTGCTTGGGCGCTCCTCGTGCAACCTGCAGACCTGGATATCCCGATGCTGAAGACAAGAATTGTTGCTAACAAATGCGATCCCTTTGACTCCCACACCCACTATAGTTAATGGCACCCCTTCGACTCCTGCAACCACAATGGTTTTAGCGTCAGAGGAACCTATCATTACTATGGCTCAACCTATAGTAAATGCTCAATCTATTGCCTAGAACCCTTTTGGGTCTCTTGGTCACTCACAAGACTACAATGTTCAGTCCATCCCTATGTCCTCTAGTCCTTTTTCCTATGGTATGCTGAACTTTACTTCACATTTTTTGAAAGCCATCCTAGTTGATGGCCCTAATGCTAGCATTGGGCTTGGGGGAATTACACCTCCTTATACTCCATTTTCGTTTGGTGGTTCTCAAATCCATCAAACGACTCCTAATATGGGAGGCATTCCTACTTTTAACCCCGGGTCTAATCCTCTTACTTCTTGGTGGAACAACCAACCTGGCGGACACCCTTACCTCCTTGGTGTCGATTTTGACCAACACGTTTGGCATGATGAATCCACCTCTATCCTCCGGATTCACACCTGGAGGAGGTCAATTTCACACTTTGGGAAACCCCCAACTCAGATCCAATCCAGCTAGGGGAAATTTTTATAACCCTCATCAGAACATTCATACTAGAATGATGCCCAACCAACCTTTTATGAATCAACCCAGAGGAGGGTTTTATAATCCCAGTCAAGGCCATGGTATTTACTAGAACCCTGGATGGGTTTCATTTATTCAATCACGGTCTTTCCAGGGAGATTGGGGCTAGATGCCACAACCTCGTTTCCCTTTCCTGGCCACACTTAATCTGCCAGACTTGTCTAAGTTGATAAATGAACCCGTGAGTCATGATTCTACATGCCCCCCTATCCCCACCAAGATTCCTTCGGACATTTAGATGTTTGAAGATAAGAATGGTGAAGATCCCGGTGATCACGTCACCACCTTTCACCTATGGTGCTCTTCAAATTTCCTTATTGACGATTCTATTCGATTAATATTGTTTCAATGCACTCTCATTAGGGTTGCTACAAAATGGTATATTAAGCTACCTAGGGGGGCATATGGGACCTTTAGTCAGATGGTGTTGGTCTTCCTTAACCACTTCCAATTGCCATTGCATTATGATGTTGGCCTAGAACTTCTGTCGACTTTACGCCAGGACACAACTAATCATATCTCGGATCATATCCAGGAGTGGTGTAGACAAAAGAGGTTGATTAAGACCTCCATACCGCTAATCTTTCTTTTAGAATGGCTCCTCAAGTATTTGAAACCTCTTATCTCAAAGGATGTTGCTACATCCAGGGTTAGCACCGAGGAAGAAGTGATTTACAAATCCCAACAGTTAGATCTTATATATGCTCAGTATTGGATGTTATACCACATTCTTCTGGACGCACCGCAGTCAACCTATGACCCTAGACAAAACCCCGGACCTCATGCCGATGGCATTGTAGGCTCTGCCAATGTAAATTTTGTAGACTTGGTGACAAGCCATTTGAACAAGTTGTCTCTAAACCAGATTGTAGGAGGGCCAACTTCATCTGTGTCTTCCAATCCCACTCAGTCGGTGGATGTACATTATGTGCAATCATCGACTGTTCGAAATGGTAACCAGCAACCAGGCAGGAATAAGAAGAAAGGACGTAATAATCGTAAAGGTGGGAAAAATGGTAATAAACCCAAGGACAATGGTAATAATGAGAAGACGAATGAAAATGCTAAAGAGGGAAAGAAAGAATGACGTAAGGTGAAGTTTCCATGTATGCTTTGTACTGACGACCACCTTACTCATTTATGCCCCAAACTTGTAGAAGCTGTGAGGCTATTATCTCTGTCACCTGTTGTGTTGACGAATCCTTTTCCACATAACCGACACATGGCCTCGAGCTCCTAAGACACTAGAAATGTGGCTGGTGGGAGTCAAAACCCACCATTGCAAGACGACGACCGTTTGTGTATCAATATGGTCGATGTGGAAGTTAATGTAGCCACTCTATCTCGAGATTATAGTTCTTCATAGACTATTCTTGGTCTAGAATATCCTCCTCCTCCTTCAGAGATGAATTTACAAATTGAAAAATTGGAGCCACCGCCTCATATTCTGAAAGGAGTACTTAATCACTCTACCCACAATCCAAATGCTAGAGCCACCCAAAACTACTCTATTGTTGAGAACCTCGACCAAACCCCTTGTGTGATGTCGGCTTTGGAGGTACTCCAAATGTGTCCTTCATAGAGGAATTCCTTACTATCTGTGTTAGGAGCTCAAGAACCCAGTGGCACAAAATTTATCAAGTTTGATGTCACAGATGTGAAGCCTCACTTGCCTTACCATGTGGCTTTCCAAATCCACGTGAGGTACTCAAAGTGTACCATCAAACATGCAGTTGTTGATGAAGGCACTGCTACATGTGTGATGTCCATGATCTGTTGGAAAGATCTCAATTCTCCGACTCTTTCTAAGTCATTGAACATGTTGACTGCTTTTGACGGTCATTCCTTCCACCCTCACGAGATTCTTCCTGCCTTTCTAGTCTAGTTAGGTGGGAAGAGGGTAGAGGTGGAGGTTGAGGTATTTGATGCACCTCTTGATTATAACTTGTTGCTAGGATGCAATTGGTCCTATGGTATGTTCGTCATTGTATCATCCGTCTTCTTTACTCGTTTTTTTCCTCATGAAGGGAAAATCATGATGATTGACCAATTATCCTTTGCGTATGATAGTCCTGATGCATCTATTGGACCGTCGATCCCTGTGATAAAAAAATTTCATCCAACAACTAAGAATGTCAGTGTCAAAATGTATTCTTCCCTTATGGGTACTTTCGACTTCATGGCACCGATTCACCACGTATACGCCATGTCCAGTAGGCATGTTTTTATAGAGAGGTTGATTCATTTCCACACTTCCTATTTTAGTTATCCATGGACCCTACCTTCCCTGACTTCATCTTGTGAAGGTCAGTCGCATGCTGGAATGGCCATGCCACTATAGAAAACAAAGATTGCATATCAAGTTTTTCTTGACTCTTCCTCCGATCCTGGTCCTATTACCTCACCAATGGACGAGAAGGATATTGTTCTTAGGCCTATATCGGCCACTTCGTTTTCTTGTTCACATGACTGTCTTGATGGGACTTTTCCTTTGGATGAAGCTATCATCGAAGCCATGAATGTTTTCGAAAAAACTTGGGATGATATACATCACTACTCTTATTTTCTCCCAGATCTTGAAAGAATCGAACAAGATGAATTTCGATCTACTTTGAGTGAGATAGTTGGTCACATCATTTTTCCACTTGTTACGCATGGAATTTATGTCGAAATAAACATGGTGAGTATTTCTCCTACCATCACGATCAATATCTCTCATACCCCTGGAAAGATTGAGAATGTACATATCAGAGTGGATTGTTCTCTAGAAGAAATCATGATCTACACTGAACTCTGCAAGGATTTACGAGATGTATTTGCTTGGTCATATGAAGAGATGCCAAGAATCGACCCTCATATTGTCGAACATGAGATTAGAACTTATCTGGACACTAAACCTGTTCGACAACGTCTTAGATCTTTCAATTCTCGAAAGGCCTCTACTATTAAGGCAGATGTGGAGAAGCTACTTAATGTTGGCTTCATCTACCTGCTTCCATTGACTGAATGGGTATCCAATCCCATTCATGTGAATAAGAGGCAAGGAACTATCCATGTATGTATGGAATTTCGTGACTTGAACAAGGCATGTCCTAAAGATAACTTCCCCACACCTTTCATTGATCAGATTCTCGACGAGTGTGTGGGAAGCAAAGTATTTTCTTTTATGGATGGATTTTCAGGGTATAAACAAATTCAAATAAAACCTGAGGATCAACACAAGAATTTTTCCTTGGGGTACTTTTACATACCGAAAAATGACTTTCGGCCTTAAAAATGCTGGAGCAACCTTCTAGCGTGCTATGACCTTCGCTTTTCATGATATTAAGCATATAGTCGAAGATTACCTTGACCATCTTGTTGCTCACTCTTGCAAGATAGAGGATCCCTCTACTCACATTTGACTAGTTTTTGAAAAATTTTGTTACTATAGAATCCGGTTAAGCCCTCATAAGTACATCTTTTGTGTTAGGTCTGGTCATCTTTTGGGATTTCTAGTTTTCGAGACAGGGATCATGGTAGATCCGTTAAATATTGAGGAAATACTTCGATTGCCTCCCCTGTGCACTATTAGAAAACTTCAAGGTTTATAGGGGAAATCCAACTTTCTACATCAATTTGTAGTAAATTATGCCAATACCAGTAAGGGTTTCATGCATCTTTTGAAGAAGGACACCCCTTTTATTTGGGATGAGTGAGCCCAGGAGTCCTTCGATGCTTTGAAGAAACCTTTGGTATCGATGCCTCTACTGAAGTATCCTGACTACAGTAGGGATTACTTTCATTATATCACTGTGTTTGAGGAGACGATTGGTATGGTTTTTTCGTAGGAGGATGATGAGCTCTGCAAGCACGCCATTTACTATCTTAGTCGAAACTTAGTTGGTCCTGAGCTTAATTATTCTCACATTTAAAATCTAGCTTTGGCTATCGTTCATGTAGTCTAATTTTTACGTCATTATATATTTCTTTGCAAGACTACAGTGGTTGTTGATGTCAATCCATTTCAATACATCCTTACTAGGCGTATCATAGGGGGAAAATATAATAAATGGATTGTCATTTTACAAGAATTTGATCTCAATTTCGCTTCTACGAAATCCAAGAAATCACTAGTGTTCATGGAGTTAATATCTGATTTTCCACGATTATATGAGGATGTTATCCATGTTGATTCATTTGTGGATGAACACATTTTTCTTGTCTCATCATTTGACCCCTGGTATGGAGAAATGTTTCTCTATCTTCAAACTTTGAAGTTCTCTCCGCATCTCTCACGAGATGACCGATGGTGTGTAAGATACCAAGCTAAGAATTATACTATCGTCGGCGACAATTTGTATCACCAAGGAATAGACAATATCTTGAGTCATTGTTTAACTCATGGAGAGGTTGAGTCAGTTGTAAACAATTACCACAATGGGGCTTGTGGTGGTCATCTATCCGGGCTTGCGAAAACCCAAAACATTTTGTGAACCAATTATTTCTTGCCTTCTATATTTAAAGATTGTATTGAAGCGATTAAGAAGTGTCACCCCTACTAGGTTTTCAATCGAAAAATGTGCTCACATCCAACCCCTCTTCACCTAGTCATTATCGTTGGTCCGTTCACCAAGTGGGGTGTGGACTTTGTAGATTTCAACCCAACTTCGACTAGGGGGCATCAACACATTAATGTGGTCATCAACTACTTTAATAAGTGGTCTGAGGCCATGCCTATAGTTAAATCTGATGGGAATACTGCACCCTTCTTCGTATTCAACCAAATTATTGCCTGGTTCAGTATCCCGAGTGAGATTGTCATTGATCATGGAAGTCACTTAAAAAATGAAATGATGGAAGAACTACCATCTAAGGTGGGTTTTATACATGGTCATTCTTCTCCTTATTACCCCCAGGAAAATAGACAAGTAGAGGTCGTCAACAAGTCTCTCAAGACCATTTTTCAAAAAACGGTCAGCCAAAGTAAGACCGACTGGCACATTATGCTATATCCCGCACTCTGGGCATACCGAACCTTGGTCAAGACTGCCACCATATTTTCCCCTTTTCAGTTAGTACATGGTGTGGAGTCTATTCTATCTATTGAATGTGAAATCCCTTCTCTTAAGTTGGAATTTGCGCTCCTACCTGACACTTCCGATCTCGAGCGATGCCTTGTACACCTAGAGAGTCTCGACGAGTAGCATCGAGACGCCTCTATGGCTATCAAGGTGAACAAAACATGTGTCAAGGTCCAGTACGATAACTCTGTCTATCCTTGGTTGTACACTGAGGGTGACTTGGTCCTATTGTATGACCAAGCCAAAGAATCGTTGGGGGCAGGCAAGTTTAAACCCATGTGGCACGGTCCTTATATCGTGCAATGTGTCTTAGAAAAAGGATCCTACGAGTTAGAATATTATGAAGGAAATATGTTGGCCGAGCCCAGGAATGGGCTCTACTTGAAAACATATTACGCTTGAGCCCCAAGCTTTGGTGGAACTCTTTGTATACTAATGTAATTTAGTGTATATATCTTTTCCTTTTCTTTTTGTCTTTAGCTTGCTTATCGAGTTTTCCCTTGGTTGGTAGATGTCAACAGAGTCTTCGGTCTACCTAGGATTCATAGACAAAGCTAGTCGTCATACATAGAACTTGGCTTTCGTTGCTTGGGTGGTTCACTCACCCGATGGTCTACTGGTGTCTTCAGGTGGCGTATGCCTATATCCATACACAAATAATGTGGCTGAATATAGCGTCGTTATAGAACTTTTTCACGATGCTATATCACATTGTATTCGCTCGTTAAAGGTTCGCCTGGATTCCTAGTTAGTAGTATGTTAGTTGAACGACAGTTATCGTGTGAGTGATCCTAATTTACTCCAAAGATTCCTATGGGTACGTCTTTTAGAACGACAGTTTGATTTTATTACTTATTATCACATTACTAGAAATTCTAATCATGTATCTAATGCTTATGCTAATTTTGTTTTAGATTGGCATTTGTCACATAACTATAGCAATGAAAACCATCTCATCAATGTACACATTGTAAATATAAGTAAAGTTGAAGATCCCTGTTTTATATATATTTCAAAAAATATGGTGTTTATAGTACAAAATTGGGGCTAATACCCTCAATACACATATACATATGATACTACAATATCCATGAAATCTACGCATGTGGCATTAGATGTGTGTCATGGTAACAAACTACGACATTTTCTAGACACCGAAAGAGTCATACCCAAGATCTAGGAACACCTACTACTTTCCGCTACATGGATTTCGATAGATCCTCTACCTGAACCATGGGAATCCTTCGAGTCAAACGAGACAAGTTTCCCTACACGTTTTGAAGGACTCTCTCAGCTTCTCCTCCCACTGCCTCATCTCCTCAATTCCTCCATCGATGTTAGGGAAGCCCTTCCGGCCATCGCAGACCCATGTCTACGTTACACAAGTGTCTAGTTAGTACTTAAGCATCATCCAAAAATATTTTTGTTATACTATACAAAAATACAAAAGAATGAAATATTTAAAAAATTTGACATAACTATGTCCCTATAGGCGGTCCCTGGTGGGAGTGGCATGTCTGAATCCCCTCTGAAGTCGATCCCTTCATAGGGATAGTCATCCAGAGAAATGACCTGTCCCTGCCACCAGTAGAAGAAATACTTGTTGTAGGGTGTGGGCACCCTACCTCCCGCCTGCCGTGTCATTACCTCGGTCCACCGTGCCATGGATGGATCGTGAGTTCATCTAGGAAGAATCATGACTCTAGGTCCCAAACTTGGAACCCTCTGAAAGAAGAATCTGGATAGGATAGAGGCAAACTCAAAGTTCCTCTTGCTACCCTATTTGCATTCTGTCAACTGGCCCTTCATATTAACCAGTAGTGAGGTACACAAGTCATATACTATCGGTCTCAAGCACTCTACTGCATAGAACATCAGCGACCTCGATGCCTGATGCAATGAGGCCGATCTTGTGATCCTAGTTAAAACGAGGAAAAAAATCTTGAGGCTGAGATTGTTTATCTCTTGGATGGGGAGTTGACTCCCTACCTTGAGAGTCCCTGCTACACAGTGGGCATTTATGTATTCCTCTATTTTCATTCTTCCCCCTGCTCCCCATGATTTGAGGTTTACAACCTCACCTCAGCGTGATAATCCAGTCAAAAATTAGATATCCTCTACTTCAATCCTCAATGGTTTCCCATCAAGGATGAATATTTCACTATCAGGGTCCCAGTAACCCACTAGCATCTCAAGAAACCTCACTTGGGCCCTCATCCCTTTGAGTGCCCAAAATTTATATAAGCCACATATTTTCAAGGCCATTTGGGTGCCCGGATCTCTGTCCACAATATCATATACCTCCTCGTTCTCTCTCTCCCTCGATTGAAGCACCATCCCGCCAGAGAAAAGTTAAATTTTGAGTTAGCAACCTTATAAATTATTGATTACATGATTGTATGTGAGTTTCTTCACTTACAGTCACATATAGGGCTAGGTATATGCACCATGTGGTTTTCACAGGCATGTATAACGCATCGTATATGCTACTCGATAAGACAAAACCCACGTATACCGAATTACACAATTTGCACCATAATTTACTTAAAATTTGAAACCTAATTTAAAAATTTAATCCACTGGAAATGAAGGGGAGGGGAAGAGGAATTACCTAGTCTAGATGGTTTCTGATTTCATTGCCTGATGCTCCCGCAATCACCATTTTAATCTCGAAGGCATATTGGTCCAATTTTCAATACTTGGGTAAAAAAGTCAAAGTGATATAGTAATATTTTGTTTTGTTACTATTTATAACAATTTTTACCCACTTTCTATAGTTTTGAGTCATTTTCTCGTCTAATGGACTAATACAAATGTGGATTGAGATTTTTTTTGTAGTTTTCACCAGGGAATCTTGCGGATTTCAACGTTATGTTGGTCGTTCGTCACCATAGGTAGGTATTTTCACTACCCAACATATAGGATGGGTATCCATTCCATCATGAATTTTTTCACTGTCCTATAACTGTCACTTTTTATGCCTTAGGTATGAACCCATTTGTTGCGACACATAACCTTCCATTTGCGATAAGTAGTGTTGTCATCAAGTGGTAGAGACTTACCAAACATGGGTGCCCTAGTTAGATCCTCTACTTCATTGGGTGCCCATGCCGAGATTTTTTCCTTAGGACCAAGAGTCCCTTATAGCTAATACATGACTTTATGCTGAGCCTCATTTGTCACTCATAAACATGATACCTTCTACCTCGATGACTCCCAACCGATTTTAATTTAAGCTCTTTTCCAACTTGTTTTCAAAAAGCGAAAATATTACCGAGTGAAGTTTTCTCTTTCAAACTCGTAAATTGGATTTCAAAGGACGTATATTTGGCACAAGTTTATCCCTTTTTTCACACCAAATAGACTAAAGATCATAGAAAAGGATGTTATTTGGCATTAACTTGTGATTGCATCTCATGCCCTTGCTTGCAGTATTGAGCCTATAGACGGTTCTTTCCTTGTGTTATAAATTGTTTGCCTCAATAGTTTTGCATCCTCAACCAAGCAGATGCTCATTTTTATCCTTCGCAATTTGAAACCCTATACCTAGGAGGGAACATTCCCCCAAGTGTCCATCTCCTACATGCATCTCCTTGCATTGAGCATAGGTACTGGATATCAGGTACTGGATGTGGGAAACCAGGAACTGAAGAGAAGTCGAGAGGTGCAAACCTCCGGGCCAAAAGAGAAGCAAATGCTTTTGACATTTGAATATCGTGGAGTCGCCACTGAATCCATCCTTCATGGAGTCGCCAGATAGATGATTACAACCTGATAGTGTCTATTCCTTGTCTATCATCAAGAAATAGATCTGCTTGTCGTTCTCCCAGGAAGATAAGCTTCTGAACTCGCTCCTCGGCAACGGCGCCAATTTGTTATCACTCCAAGAAACCCTTTGTGGTTGCAGACCAAAGGTGCTTGGTAACTTAAGAAATTAATGTTTTTGTATTTTGTAAAGGTGGATCAATGGGATAACTCAATTTGACTTATGATATTCAGACATCAAAATGATAAACAAATAGACAGTGCTCTCCAAGATTGGCTAAACAGTAAGATAAATTTCCGTGGGTGAAGAAAATATTGCTCATAAACCAGTGCAAAGCAGGGTCTAATAAACAACTAAAGAGACTGATTATAATGTCATGAACCAAACAATAGGATAACAGCTATTCAAGGTTTGACAACAATATAACAGTGAAGAAGAAATATGGAAAACTGCCACCAAAATGGAAAGAAACCTGTGATCTGTATTAGCAAATGAAAAGTCTAAGTACAAAGTGCATTACTGTATCCAGAATCGAACCCTCTCTCAGACTAATTTCATGGGCTTTATAGCCTTTACAAATAGTTTTCAGATCCTCAAAACATGGATCTGTTATGCTAAAAATAGTAAGTCAAAATTCAGTTGCAAAAGAAGAGGGATGCTTCCTCAAAATGAGGTCAATCCCAAATTTGTCTCAATTGATTGTTGATGATGTGTAGAACAGCCTCCCAAGGCT
>JASDQU010011474.1:270816-314933 GCA_032191745.1 Picea mariana | reverse complement strand
TTTCTCCACCATTTGTCAAAACTAACTGTTGTGCTGGACTTGATAATTCACCACATGTCTATTCCAAGAGGTTTCATCTCATTATGCTTCAAAAATTCCTAATCTGAGCGAAATTTCGAAAATTCTGGTTAAAACAGGCTTTCGGTGGTTGACTGGAACAGTTCCTGGGTAATTTAACCACCGAAAGTCAGAATTTTCAGAAAAAACTGCCTTTGGTAAAAATTAATTTTCTCAGCCATGGAATATCCGTTTCACACGTTCCAATAACCGATCGACATATACATATCGTATGCTTTCCAATGGTACAATCAGATTTGGATTTGGAGCTAGGGAAGATAATCAAAATTTCCCTACAAGATTAGGAATATTTCCTTCAAAAATGCTGGTGCGTTTTTGAGAGTTAACAGAACCAACTACTAGATGACTTCAGTGATCATGGGAGATCAGATTGTACTCCATTTTATACAGATATCTTCAGATTGGTTTTGAGACTGGTTATACTGGGCCTTGTTCATGACTATGAAATCATTTGGCATGTAACCGCATTTGTATTTTCCTATTCATGGACATGGATAATTGTTTGGTATATTTTCACATGGATTTGCAGTGTAATTCTATTGGAGGACATGTATGCAAAGTCAGTGCAGAATGTAATGAGAAACTAGTTCTTCCAGTTGGTTCCCCATCACTCCACTTATGGGTTTTTTATAATTTATTTTGGCCATCGCGAATACTCCTCTAACCTCACACATTAGGGGGCATCTGTTATAGTAATATTTTCCTCACCCTATGCAATCTTGCACAAAAGGCCTTTTTCCATTTCCCCATGTAGACTTATCATCCCTGCTTGTAAATCCCATATCTAAAAATATATATTTTTCCACATGTACACATATTGCCTACTATACAACATGCGTATACATAGGCTGCTCCACTACAACTCGTGTACATCGATATTTGTGCCAAAAAATGAAAATTAATGTCAGGTTTCCATGTCACGATAGGAGATCTATGATCCTTGGCCTTCCATATACTGGAAACATTATGATATTGGCTCTTCAGTTCCATTTGAAGGTTATAAATGGGCCAATTTCGAGCTATGGAAAAGAGGAGAAAGAATTCAACTTTGAGAGAAAAGTTACTCTGGAGAAATTATTTACTTCATATTGAGTCTGCATCCCTTTGTGATTTAAGTCTGAACACACTGTTCAGACCCCAAGCTCTTCCCTTATTGATGGATAACCTCATTGTCTCCCTTCTATGAGATTTCCTTTGGTGGAGGATTGAAGTGGTGGAGGCCCAGATGGAAGGAGTTTAGTTTATCAGTTCTGAACTGTGCCGACACAGAAGTCTATAATATTTTCACTTCTGATAATCATTTATTAATAGAAATACTCCTTTCTCGTCCAATTTATATCTTGTAAATATTTGAGTTATTATCCATGGGTGTAATTGTTATATTATTAATGGATTATGATATCTAATGTGCTAACCTTTTATATTATCACCATATGCTTTCTTTGCTTGTTTGTGGAGAACTAGTTGCAGGTATATAACTTTGGGTCAAAGTGCTCAACGATGGACTTCATCAAACATCTGGACGAGGTAGGCCTATTCCTTATCTTGCTTGCATATTTTTTATATAGCATATTTTTGGGATGGAGTTGTTTTCTGCAGTCATTTCTGTCTATTTTGGTTTACCCTAGCCATAAATATTTTTTCCCTCATAGCAAGTTGCCAATGATGGACAACCTCAAGCAAAGGATGACTATGAAAATGTTTTTGTTAAAAAGATTGTTGAAGGGACCTTAAATGTCCCCATAAAGCACCATTGATGAGGTAATACCAGAGAGGGTGCTAGTAGTCAGAGAAGGTATAAAAATGTCCATACCTATGTGGAATAAGGCATGAAGGAATTTGGTAAGAATCCTTTCTGAAAATATTTCATTATCTTAAAGATATACAAATAATTATGAGTGGTTCTTGTATGGTATTTCTACCCAAGCGGGGTAAGATTCAGGAGAAAAGAATCTGAACAATAGAGAGATGAATTCTATGCCATTCGAGGAGGATTTATAATCCTTTCAAGAAAATGCATGAGTAAAGAGTACCATGGGTACAATGACCAATCTTGGGAGATTGGGAATAAAGGTGCTCATAGTTAACACATTGCATGGAATTGCTTCAAGGAAATGCATGTTTTCATAAAGGGAAGACAATGGATTTTCCACTAAGGAAGGAGGACCTTCCAATATTTTACTTACATTGTATAGGTTTTAAAGAAAATAAAATTTGGGTGGGCATGAGTGTTGGAACCCTGGTTACTAATGAAGCAAGAATGCTTGGGTGCATTCAAGAGAAACTTATAGTTTCATATGTGTTGATTTGGGAACACCTTTAGTAGGAAGTACATTCATGTTGAAATAATGAACGAGAATGAATAATCCCTATGGTGAAGAAGTTGGTTAATATCCAACACACCATGGAAAAGTTCTTGTCATAAAGTGTGGAAAACTTGAAATCAACGCAAGGGTGCATTGGGTGTGAATCTGGCCATGAATACCCGCACATTGATTAAAGACATTTGATATTTGAATTGAACTTGGAAAATTTAGTATGTTGAAAGGATGCATACGTAAATAATGATATTTCATCTTTCTTTGTATCCTTGAATAGATGAAAATAACTTGGAATGTTAGTATTCACAGTTTTGAAAATATAAAGTGCATGAAAACTAACAATTTGTTTGGCTGAGGAATGTTGAAGTTGCAGGAAGAAAAGGGTCTTGGATATGGAAGTGTTGTAAGCCATAAGGAATAAATATTTCCTTCTGATCCAGATTGCTATGGGAAGAAAAAGACCATACTTGTGAATCTGGTTCTTGTGTGGAAGAGATCTGAAAAACAAAATGTGGAATTTGGAAATCTGTGGGTGACAATTTGCAAGAAAATTCTGAATTTGAAATTGATGATAATATCTCATAATTTCTGTATACTTTTGATACTGGTGAGATGAAAAATATCTATCTAAGGAGAACATGTGAAGGTTTTCAAGTTGGAAATCATGAAAGAGGCTACTGTTGAGACATGAGAACCTTGTGGTAAGCCATGATCACCCTAGAACATGTTGTGTTATGATAACACAAGCCGAAGGGATGCCTCGACAGAGGAATTCTGAACGATGCCTCAACTGTAAGGCTCCATGAAGTCCTTAGAACTCTTCTTGTGTGAGAAATTTTTGTCAAGGAAATATGGATCGCCCGAGGGAGTGTATAGCAGAGAAGGGGATGCCTGAGCCTAGGCCTAGAGGGTGAGTGACCGCAAGGAAGAGGAGACTTTGATCATTCTTATAAACTATTGATTGGGATCATGCACACAATGGGTATGTCCAGAAAAAAAAGTGATACAAGATAACAAGATAGCCATGTGGATGCAGATCCAAAAACTACACAAATATGTATTGTGCTAGATTATTAATTTTCCACAACAATAAAAACAATTCGCATGAAATTGTGATTTATATGCTTGTTGTCCAAGATTATTTAAGGAAAGTAACGAAGAAAAAGATTATGGAAAGGACTTGACCAAGAAAGAGG
Source organism: Picea mariana (assembly GCA_032191745.1). Lineage (NCBI taxonomy): Eukaryota > Viridiplantae > Streptophyta > Pinopsida > Pinales > Pinaceae > Picea > Picea mariana. The sequence goes on along the minus strand of JASDQU010011474.1, from coordinate 311,338 downwards.
ATCAATATTTCTGAAGTGGTTGAATGAAAAAGGCATGACAGGTGTTACTGAGAAAGAACACCGACGAAGGTGTTCCTTTTTCAGGGGAAGGGGATTGTAACACCCATGTTTCCCCCAGCTTGTAATTAATCATTAATTATGATTAACATGCTATGGCATGGGAACAATGTAAATGTATTACTTTTTATATTTCCAATGACTGACTATGGGGGGGTGAAGCCTTGAAGTACTGTCCATTATATCACTATAGGAAAGAGTGAGGAAACTATGGAGAGGGTTCATTATGACAAAATGACCCCAAATTCTCTCCTTGATGAAATAGTCAGCCTCATCCTCATCCCAAGGAGAGATCAATTAATAATAAATGGAATGGTGGTTGAACAATCAACTACCTGAATGAATGGAGGAGTAGAGGGTCTGGTTGAAGGGATAAGAAATTGTCAGCCCAAAGTACCACAGGGGTGCATTTTTTCCTACAGGATGAGACTTACCCGAGTTTCCTTTTGACAGAAGGAACAAGACAGATCCAGAACCTTCCCAAGGATGATAAATGCGTGAAATAATACACGCAAAGGAGGACAAGAAGAGACACACCGAGGGGAATGTGTGGCAGAGAGGTATGTAGAGGGAAGGCACATGAGAGGCCCTTGAGAAGAGAAGTGAAGCACTGAAGGGTTGAGTGGTTCTGGTTACCAGAGAGAACATAAGGAGAACCCCTCAAAGACGATGGCTGCAATATTGACACCGAGGAGGCATTTGATAAACCTCGTAGAGGTGGTGATAGAGAAAGAGAATTTCTGAGAGATTTGTAGGAATTTCCCTGGTGATATCATGGTTTGGCATGGGGGTGGCTAGAGTGATAAGAATGAATTCCACTAATCCTATGGTTGGGTGGAGAGGCTAACACCCACAGTCAGTTGGTCACCTATAAACTATAATAGATAAGTGTCTTGTTTACCCTGTGCACTTATATTGAAATGCATGTTTTGAATATATGAGTTTTCTTATCTCTGACTTAATTGGGTAATGTTATGTTATCTATTTTCAAAGTTATATGCCTATGTGTGTATTTCATGGTTGACTGAATGAACCTTTGATGTTCTATAAGTTTCCATTGTTTCTCTTTTGAAATCCTGGTGCAAGGAGTGCACATATGCTCGTCTAAGTATAAAATATCAAGAGAAAGAGCGCAAAGCAGGCACCAAAGCCTAAGTAATGTAAAGATAACGAAGCTCAAGAAATATAGCGCAATTTAGTTCTTGAAAGGAAGGAATTCATGTGTTTGAATAATGAGATGATGATATCCGTTCGGGAGAAACCAAGGTATTTCACGACCATTGGGTCTAGAGAATAAGCATGAGGGTTAACCCCTCGAGTCTTTCATACTTCATGAGTTCAAAGAATTTTGTGTGTTCTTCATAAAAGAGGTGAACTCTATGAAGTTCTGAACATGGATGATTTTAGGGTCTAAATTTCGCTCATGGGATAATTTTCCATGGTTTTTCCAAAAATGAGATTCACTATTTTAAAAATGTTTCGCCCAAATTCTATAGGATAAAAAAAATTTACCTTAAAAATTGCCAAAATTTTATAAAAACTATATAAAATCCTTAGAAATTTGAATATTTTTACAAAATATCACCAGACATTTATAGTTGGCATATGAAGGATAAGTAATATTCGCTAAGATTTCTACATTTTAAAATAATTTTCCATCCTTAAAATCATCCCTGGTTCTGGAAGCCTGGTTCTTTGGGGAAATTGAAATACAATCACCAGAGTGTGCACATGGTGACATATCTAGCGTGGTTCAGAGTTTGGCACTCTGGAAGATTTGAGGCATGTTGCACCTTGGTTTGAGAACTCCTAAAGGCTGGAGTAGAACTTGACCACCCATCAAAAATTTCATGTGGATGTTAACGGGTAAATCGGTATATGTGGACATGAACTAATCCCCCTAGATCCACCTAGATCTAGAACAAAAAGAGACGGGAAAAGACTCTTTCCCTAGGTTACAATCATCGAATTTAATTATAAAAGGATGAATAGATAACATACCTTATGAATCACTTCCTTATGTCTTTGTTGATCCTTCTTTACTCCAATGCTCCTGAGAGATTAGATCTGTAATAATAAAAATCAACCAACATGAAAGCAACAATAGTGAAATTCAATGACAACCTAAACATGTGATCAAGGAATAATGTAATAAAATATCAATCATTTTATGGGAAAGAGACATGCCACCACATTATATTAATGAAATATAGAATATACAACCGAATTACCTTGATTTCACAAGTTCCCTTTCAGTGGCCCTTTGTTCTAACACACACATACATTTGCTTCGACCTTTGCATGAAGATTTCTCTTGAAATCTTGATGGGTGAATTGATACCTCAAGCATCACTTGAAATAGGATTCTTCACATAGTCTTCAGCCTATTTTTTCTTCAGTCTCTATGTTTCTTTATGCTTGTACCTCTAACCTTTTCCATGAGAAGCCTATCATTATATAGGAGAAGTTGAAGTGGTTAAAGAGATGAGGATGATCCCATCAAATCAGAGAAGTCAGTAGGATCATAACCATATGGACGCCACCTCATATTTCTAGAAGATTCCACTTCTAGAAGCTACTAGAACTTCTTTCCTCTTTTAGTTTTAAAGCACCGCCGCAACCTGCCTATATATTAGCCTGTGGAAATCTCGTGGACTAGCTTTAGTGCAGCATGCAGACATCAGGTTTTTTCGCACTGTGTATAGGTAGTTTCTCATGGTGGCCTTCTAAAAATGCATCTTGCAAGGGTGGAAATAGGTTGCTTTTCTCAGGCAAAAGAGTATATTGGGAACCTGAACATGTGTTTATGTAATCCTCATCAGAGTGACCAAAATAATGTGTAACAATGGACTATTGGTGAAATCTCTCCGTGCATTTGGAGTTCATAACTTTGGAAGGAAGTGCGATTCAATATGAGGAAATCCCTGAACGTTGAAGCCATGAAGTGATGAGAACCATGGATTTGGGAAGTCCATTAGGAATCTCTCTTAATCATCTAATCATCCGTAGGAGGGACCCGCATATGATACTTTGGTGAAGTCCTACTTTGGGAAAGAAGAGAAACCATAATGTTCAAACCCCTGAATGTCAGGGCTATGAAGTAATGAGAACCGTAGATCTAGGGATCCTTCAGGATCCACCCTGGTCATTGGATTTATACCAAGTTCAACCCAACATTGACCACTCCAAGAGAAAGGGGGTTGTAAGTGAGTGGAGCACCCGAACGTCGAATTCATGAAGTGTTGAGATCCATAGATCTGAGGATGTTTCAGGATCTCCCGTGACCGTCAAATCTATACCATGGTCATCCTAGCGTTGACCACTTCGGGAGAAAGCAGGAAGTCACACCACGGATTCCCCGAACTCTGAAATTATGAAGTAACGAAATCCATAAATCCAGGGGTTATGTGGACACACCTTGACCCTGGGAAAGCAGGTCTTGGAAGGCTATCAATCCATAGTGACATGGCACAATGATGTCATCTAGGGTGATGTGGACCCATGATTAACATGCCACATGTCACCTATATTCATGTGTTCCATAGACCCTATAGGTCCATTAATATGTGACATGTGTCACTCACTGAAGGGGCCATGTGTCACCTCTTCCTTTCCCTGTATCACACCCGACACTCAATGCTTTGTCCATTTGGTGGGAGGAGTATGGGGGTCCCACCTATTTTTTCCCTAGTATCTAGTATGACACCATGTGAGAGAGTCGACCCTTCAGGAGTCAGGGGCTTTGGGACTCTAGAGGTTTGGAGTGTGGTGTCAAGGATAAGTTGAAAGGACTGAAGGCTGGAGCTACATGGTAGCATTTTAGAAGTCTGAGAATTCAAGACTCCGGAGGACATACATGCAGAAGAGAAAAGGGATGTTCATCACTGAAGCGTTGCATGATAAATTATCCTCTAACATTTGTTAGATGAGGATTAAGTCACATCGTTGGTTTGGACAGTGGACGAACCTTCTCTGAGGGAGGTAGGAACTTGAAGTTGGTATGAACGAGTTGGACCCAGGTGAATGCCACATGGCCCTCAACTAATAACACCCGAAGAAATTTGGGAAGTCATATATTGTGAACCAGAGGTCGGATTAGAGACCGGTGATATTCGTTAGAAAGCTATGGGAAATATGCAAGAGGATGAATAATCTTGGAGAGATGAATCGAGAGGATCATAGTAAGATAAATTATGATTCCTCATCCCTAGAAAGGGTACTTAGGGGTCGGGTGTGTTACAGGGATCAACCAACTCTGACTCATAATAATTGAGCTTCTTCCAGTTGGTAATCATGGGTGTGGAAATGGGCCTACAATCCTCCATCTAAAATATCTTCACAATATCGACAACATACTTGTTGTGTCCTAGTAAAATATTTCTTGGCTCCTTCCAAACCTCCAATCCCAAGAAATAATCCATCAGTCCAATGTCTTTCATCTCAAAATATGAAGCAAGAATCTTCTTGTAGTCATTTGTGAGTCTTCATTCCCCTGTAATGAAAATATCATCAACATATATCACAAGAATAAGAGGATAATCACCAACCAAAATGTAGTAAAGGTTGGGATCCACCTCACTTTTCTCGAAACCCATCGACTGCAAGTATGTATCAATTCTCGAATACCAAGCTCTGGGATCTTGCTTCATTCCATACAATTCCTTCTTCAATATGCATAGATGAGAATATCTCCCATGCACCTCAAATACTTTTGGCTTCTCAATGTACACCTCCTCATGTATGATACCATTTAGAAATGTGGTCTTCACATCCATCTGATGGATCTTCCAACCCATCTCTACTGCAATTGTGATCACTTCCCTGATCGAGGTATATACAAAAAACAAAGGAAGTGAATGTATCATCTTAATAAAATACCTATATATATATATGAGAACCCTTGAGCCACAAACCAAGCCTTATACTTCTCAATGATGCCATCTATAACATGCTTGATTTTATAGAGCCACCTCGAAGTCACCATTGAATTCTCCTCAGGTCTTGTTACAACCTCCTAGACATCATTCTTCATGATGGCATTTTACTCTTCCACCATGGAATCCTTCCAAACCTGTTGATTTGTTTCTTCCTCAAAAGTGGAAGGAACGGGCTCACCAATGCTACTCACCATAGCTAAATAACTATAGATCCTTGAGCATCCTTCAAAGTGTCTTGAAGCCATTTTGGATTCCTCTTCTCTGAAGTAGTATCCTATGGAGGGGACTCCTCCTCCTCAATCCCACGACCTGAAGAATTAGTACCTAAAGATGATGATCATGTGGTCGTCTGAGAACTAGTGGATTGGGAAACAATACCCTATAAACTAGCAATCTGAGGACCAGTGATCTGTGACACTGTCACTTGTGAACCAATCATCCCTGAAACTGGTGGTCTTGAACTCTATGACACTGTACTTTATGAAGGACTCACATGAATCTCAAGATCTTGTTTCTCCCCCTGCTCAACATCTTGTGACCTCCTAAAGTCTCTATCCTCCTCAAATATCACATCCCATCACACAACTATATTCCTCAAAGAGGGAATGTATATGCCGAAATCCTTTGAGGTCTCGCTATACCCAACAAAAATTCCCTTTTCTACCATGGGTTTTATCTTTGTCCCATTCTCAAAAGGGACTTGTGAATAAGTTAGGCACCCAAATATATTGAAGTGTCAAACCTCATACTTCTTCCCAAAACAATCCTCCTATGGATTCTTAATTCCCAACACTCTACGTGGACTCCTATTCTGCATATAAATTGCATTGTTGCATGCCTCATCCCAAATAAAGAGTGGTATCCACTGATCATGTAGCATGGCTCATGCAACCCCAACTATGGCCCTTTTCTTCCTCTCAACAATCCCATCCTACTGTGGGTTGTAAGGAACTACTAATTCTCTCTTAATTCCTTCTCTTGCAAATAAGTCATTGAATTCATTGGAGGTATACTCACCCCCATTTTCTAACCTCAACACTTTGATTTTCTTCCCTATTTGGTTCTCCACAAGATATTTGAACTCTTGGAACCACTGGAAGACCCGTCCTTTGGTATTCATGAATAAAATCTAAGACTTCCTAGAGAAATCATCAATAAAGGTGGCATAATACTCAAATCCACTCAAAGATTCAAAAGACATATGAACACATAAATTAGAATGTATCAAATCAAGAATATATACTACAATGTTGTCACTTATTGGAAAAGAAGCCTTGGCGTACTTCCCTAGTGCACATCCCTTGCACACCTCCTGGTGATCTGTACTAAACTCTAGTCATATAGTAAGAATATATCTCAATATACTTAAAGCCCCATGATTCAAATGTCCAATCCTCGTATGCCATAGCTCACAAAGGTCACTTCTACTGGTACTGTGTATCAATGATCTAGTTGGTTGAAACATGAGCTTGTACAACTTCTCATGTCGGATCCCAATCACTTTGTCCGAAGTGATGTTGGATCCATTAGGATACAAGAACACATTTCCATCACATAAAACCACCTCATATCCACTATCCTCAATAGTGGAAACTGATATCAAGTTCTTCTTGAATCCTAGAACATATAGGACATCTCTCACCAACATGGGAGGTAGGGAATCCCTCTGAAAGGATACTGTCCCACTACCAATTTCATTGACCACTGAGTCATCTCCAAGCACCACCTCAATATCCTCAATCTCTGTAATATATATATAATTCTCATGAAAACCTATCATATGGAGGGAGGCTCTGCTATAAATATACCATACACTGGTATATGGTGTTCTAGAGGAAAGACACACCAACAATGAATACTCCTTCTCAAACTTGGAAGAAAACTCCTCCACCTCTGCTAAAGTTGTAGTATACTTCTTCTTCTTATTAGGGCATTGTCTAGCATGGTGCCCCATCTTGTGACATGCAAAGAACTTGACTTTTCTCATGTCCTTCTTCCCCTCATCCTTTCAATTGTTCCCATGCTTGGAACCTTTGTTTGAATTCTTCTTTCTCCTAGAAACAAGACCCACATTCTCCTCTTCATTGACATTGGATGAACTCCCCTACACATAACCTCTTCGAGTTTCCTCCTGTATGAAGTCATTCCAAAGATGATCCCACTTGGGTAGATTTTCTCTTGTAACAATTCCCTCAACAATATATCCCATTGCTTGGTCACACCATTCAAAGCATTCCTCACTAGTTCATTGTCAGCAATGACCTCCCCAAGTGCAATGAGCTCATATCTAACCCATGTTATCTTGAGAAGATATGTGGCAACACTTTCAGTCTTGGTCATTTTTATACCCTTCATTTTTTCCCTCAATACCATTTTACGATTTTCATTGGAACTTTGGTATAGTTTGGTTAAGGAATCCCACATATCATAAGCATTAGCTTTACCTGTCACATGTGAAATCACATGGTCCTTAATGACATCAAGGATGATCCTTTTAGCCTTGATATTATTCTTGGTAGGTGACCAAAAGAGTAGCATATGTGGCACTGTCACAAGATTCATATGTGTGTTGTTCACAATGTCCCATAACTTACACTCCTACAAAAGAAACATGATCCTCTCCTTCCATGGGATGAAATTATCAACCCCATCCAATCTATCCTCAACCCTCAAACTAGTGGCCATTGAACTTCACAACTGAAATACAATCCCAAAACCTTTGCTTTGGTGAAGTATTGAACATCTCCCTCAAATCTGAAACTTTTTTGGTGTTTTCTTCCCTTACCCACTTTGAAGATCTGGTACCATGTAAATTTTCTTGGACCCCAACCCGATTTCAAGTATCAATGAGTTTGATGTCCAAACCACATTGCATTTTCAGTTGCAAATAATTATCATTAACATAAACTCATAAGAGGAAAGACATGAAGTGTTTTACAACAATAAAGAACATAAGTAAATGCTCACACCTAGAACTTATAACTCATAAATGTTTGGTCAAATTGACCTGGGAAAAACCTACAAGAGGAAAACTATTGAGAGAGGGGAATTTTATTATTCTCGAGATCATAGAAATTATTTTGTTACGAAAAAAATATTCACAGCATAAAAACCACAAAATTATCTCATAAAACATGCTAAAATTCCTCTTGAATAGTCCCCAAATCTGTTGCTTGATTTCTATGCAAGAAATTTGTATGGTTGTATGACTGTCACATCATTTAATGTTGTACAAACTGTCTAAAAATTCATGCAACAAATGCACCTAGATTTATGTTCCAACCTGCCTCAAAATGTGGTTGTACGAACTATACTTTACTCTATTGTATGGTACTGAATTTGTACTGTAAGGATTCCCTCTATGTTGTAGCAGTCACCTCAATTTGTGTTCCAGCTTCGTCTCCTGGAAATCATTCCCTTAGTTGCAAGTCGAATTCTCTTCTCCTTTCTCTACTCTCTCTCTCTCTCAACCTCTCCAAATTCTCATGAAGAATGAGCTCAAGTGGGGCACCTCAATCCCTAGGTAAACTCTTGGAGGAGAAACTGAAATGTCACATGATAAAATGGTTGAGATTAGATCTTGGGCCATCAAAATCAATGGTGGTGATTAAAATTATTTTTAATCACCCTATTCATGAAATTTTCTAAAAGTAACTTTTAACTTTATAACTCATAAATTTAATTTTCTAGGGACCACATTGGACACTTTCTCACATACTACGCACCTATGTGATGCGTTAAACACTTGTCCAAGGTACACTTTTTAATAGTCTGTAGGTCTTATCTTCCACCTTCTCCAATACCTCAAAAGTGCCATACCATAGAGCCTTGATATTCTTACCAGGACCCTATAGTATTTCTTTTTTCAGCTATAACCAAACAAAGAAATGTTCAGAAGTAACAATGATAAGAGTCCCTATGCGTTATGGAAAGGAAGACCGACAAATGTGAAGCATTTCAGAGTATTTGGAAGCAAATGTTATATCAAAAGAGAAGATGACAGACCTGGAAAGTTTGACGCCTGAGTTTATAAGGGAATACTAGTTGGGTATTTTTTGGTATCCCAACTACCATCTCATTTTGTATCTTATTGACTTTGAAATACAAAATTGTTTCTTAAACTTGTTGTCCAACAGATCTATTTGCATCAGATTGACTGGGTCTCTTTTGTGAAGGTGTGATTATTGAATTTAGATTTTATTATTACGAGAACATGATATTATGATTTGTTGATTTCTTTCACTTTTCAATTTCATGACTACAAAGAATGAAATTGAGACCTTTATCTCGTGCAAACATTCAATCAAAACCTCGTAATATTTTCCCTTTGTATTAGTTTGTAAATCTTGTTTGTCTGCTTCAGTTAGTCTATGTCTAGATGAAAGACTTGTGAAATTTGTTTAGAATTAAGGGACCATGAATTATATCACTAGACTAAGTATGGACCTCCCCCTAGGAACTTAGCTCGATCTTAAAAAGGGTATGGGTTTTGTGTTTAAAATAATATATGGGTTAATGTATGCATTGAAACCTTGTTTAATATGTTTAACAAATGACTTGGAAACAAGGTTTAAACCTCACCTCTCTTAACCATTTAGATATGACCCTTCGACACTTACATATGTTGTATCACAATTTAATGGGTAGTTATGAAAACCTCCTATAGCCTGACATGCCCACCATCGAAAGAATCATTCCACTGTGTGTGTTAATATCCTCAAAATTGGGTTGTTAGTTCATGGAAAGTTGCAAGGGTTACATGGGTTTCATGGTGTTCAATATCCCTATCCTTTGGCTTATAGGAAATAATCAGTTCTTCGAGTGGGAGATAATGGGAAAATACTCCCAGACCTTCGAATTTGTGCTTGACATCAAGTACATTCGTCTGACCCCATTCGTTGTATATTGGTTTGGTGTATTGGTGTCACAACGTTTTCCCCTTCATGAAGAATGTTGCTTTGCTTCCTAGTTTACCTTTGAAACTATGGCTCCTATTGTAAGGCAGAATCTAATGGCCCTCAAGATTTACTTACCCACAACAACATAACATATTTCAAACCTGTGCGAGAATTGAAAGATGATTTTGCGGGGTAGATTATGGGAAAACGGTGAAGCTTTTGACAAAACTGTTAAAACACATCTCCAAAATTGGGTCATTTACCTTCAACGTGAATAGTTTCTTCTGAAACAAAGATATTTCAAAGATATGCCTTGTTTTGTAAAAGAGAAATTTCTCAGAAAAATATGTTTTTTTTGAGGAAATCCTTCCCCCCTTTTCTCTTTGTGGATTTGAAATCATGTTAGTTATTGGCCCTACCATGAGGAAAAAAAACCCTCTGATAGGAATAACTAGTATCCTAAAACATATTCAGATCCTAGGAATTGTAATGGTTGTCGGTCATGGGCACAAAGGTATTATGCCGACATTACATACCTGTAGATGCATCTTGATTAGGTTATGGAATAGGAAAAAACCCAGACTCAAACTACAAGAAACCTCTCCTATATCTGAAACCTATGTATTTTGATGAATGTTCAGCATGGGTTCGGAGATACTACAAATACATCCCATAATTGCAAATGTGTCTTAACCAGATGTTGATTCAAAATAGAGATCTTGAAAGAGAAAATCAAGATTTGAGATCTGAATTGCTGCAAACGCTTCCTCGGGAAAACAAAAGATTCATAAAATCTAGGGATATCGTCATTACAAATTCAAATAATATCAATGTTGTTATGAGTTAAAAAATGCACGTTTAGTCTTTTCAAATGTTTAATTTAGTAAATAAATATGTGATTTGTTTTAAATTTTTTTTTTATTGTTTTTTTAAAGTGTAATTTCCCCACTTTGGGACATCAGGGTATTACCTAGTGTTATGATGACCAGGGTAGCCAGTTGGAGATTATAGGGAGTACAGGAGATATTGAGGGATATTTTGGGTTTCGGCTTGCATCTCTCATCCTATTTCATCATTATGATCCATTCTGCATAGATTGGCATTGGTTCTGTTGCATTCTAATGATTTCCATGGTTTTGAGTATTTTGAGCTATAGGTTCATTAAATTCACTGAAGAGGTCATTTTGGGCACAATACTTGGAGGAACCTCTCAGTGTGATAGTTCATTGGAATCAGGAGGAACAACACTATAGGATAGGATGATGAGAAGTGACTTTCAATGGCCAGGGAGGCCACAAGGAGAGATAAGGTTTTTTTCAGAGGTAAACAAGTTAATTAATTAATTAAAGTGATTTAATTAATTAATTAATAATTAATAAAATGAAAGTCACTTTGGAGGGACAAGGTGAGCAGGAAGTATAAAGGAGAGGCAAGCCCCTCTATTATCTCATTCATGTATGATTATCATTTTGATATCTGGCTTCTAGCTAGAGAGCCCATACCTTGGGGGTTTTGACTTAACAAACCCTAGAGGACGATTCAGTGGTGAAAGATTCCACCTAGCTTGTCCCAAGCTTGGTCTCAGGGATTCAATACTCACCCACACCATTCTAGTTCAGATATACTCAGTGCAGGAGGGTTCTACACCAGCCACAGGCAGAGGAAGAGAGGGAGGGTGCACCATTGGGGGTTTCTAGCAAGGGGAGCACACCATCCATTGAGGGAAGTTCGTTGCAGGTGATTGGCAGGGCTTCTGGAGAATCTAGCACCTGAGTTTTCATTGCAAGGTCTTGGACATCAAATCTAGTCCATTCAAAAGGAGTTTTATGTGCCATTTGATTTATTATATGCATGGGACGAATTGGAGGAGAGGAGAAAACTTCAGAAAGTGGTTTCAGTCATTTGTTATCCCAGATATTCACTATGTCACTTGGAACTTCACCAGTGAGGTAACCATGCCCCGATCTATCATTCTAGTGGTTTTTTGGAGCATTTGGAGGCATCTAGGAGGGAGGCTAAATTATCTAGGGTTTCAAGCATCCAGGGGGTTGCACCATTCGTTGGAGAGAAGTTAGATCTATGGGTTTGAGACGGATTTTGAGGATTTGAGAAATTGGGTTGTTCTTTCATTTACCCAATCTACTCTTTGGAATATTTACCGAAGGGGTTGGAAATATTTGGCAGCAGGGTTGAATTGTTGAGGCTATTCAGTGTTCCAGTAGGGCGTGGCATCATCTAGCATTGGGGGTTTGACACTCCATACGACCTAGATCTTTCTTGTATTGGTCTTCATTGTTATTCAGCCTTTGGAGGCTTATAGTATCTTCTTGGAGCATTTTGCAGAAGCTCCTATTATGTTTATTGGATCCATCTATTGAGCATTTTAGATCGACATATTCATTGTATCAGGTTCTCTTACTATTATGAATAAGATTAGATCGGAGGAATTTTTGGGTTGTCTACTATAATATGAATGTAAGGTAGCTAGAGAGGTAGTAAGGGGGGCCAGAGGGCCCATAGTGATAATAGTGGTGGTCATTCAATGTAAGGTGGACTAAGTCCACTATAGTATTAAATAAGGCTCACTATGGTAGTTAGATATAATAAATGGGTAATTAGATATAATAAATGTAAGAGGACTTCTTAGAAGGTTCTACTTCTAGAAGATTCCTCCTCTAGAATGTTCTTAGGTGATAGTAGCACTATATAAACGGGTTCAAGTAATGTAATGAGACACGAAGATAAATATTGTATTTGGAGCAGTAGCTCAATAGGAGTATGCCCCCTCGAAGAGGCAAGTGAACAGGAGATGATCCCTTCCATAATAGGATACATTGTATGGTGTTTCCCTACCCCAAGGGTTTGATAGTAATAAAAGAGATTTTTCATATTGTTCTTGTATATCTGTTGTGGTGCTTTTGTATTCAGTATTTGGTTCTTAACAAGTGGTATCAAAGAACTTTCCTTGGTAGACATTGTGGGCAAATGTTTTTTTATTTTTGCAGATTTTTTTTTCAGAGAAAAAAAAAAAAAGGGTCGCGACATTCTAGAATTTTTTGATATATTTTTTGTGCAATATTTGCAGAAACAGGTTGTATATCTGAGTTCCTCTCAGAATAAATCCCAAGTTAAAAAAACAAAATCGTCCGAAACAGAGTCCGGGAAGTCAAAATATTGAAGTTTTAAAATCTGCAATTTTTCAATTTTTTTTCCGCGGATGTCGGCTCGATTTTTTATTTCTGTAGTAGATGGAGGCCGAATTTTCCCAAATAAATTACATATCTAAGTTCCTCTCACAATTTCACCCAATTTAAAAAAAAACAATCAGCCAAAATGGAGTCCGAGAAGTGAAGTTATGAGCATTTTAAATTCATCAGTTTTTCAGTGTTTTTCCGGAAAACGCCGCGATTTTCTGCAGTAAGTTGTTGTTATTTTTTTTGGGTTTTTTCGTGACAGCAGTGGGGCTGAAGAGTTCATAGGGTCTCAAATGGATATTTCCTCTCAAAACCTCAAATAAATTCTTGAAACATTCAAATCCCAATTGTATGACACATTGAATGATAAATTGGATGCCTTTGTAGATGTCCTCACAAATGGCCTCAATCATAGTTTTCGTAGATTTCAAAATCTCATTGGATAACATGCAAGAGAGATTTCTTATGGCAGACATCAGGGATGAATATAATCAAGAAATATATTCTTGGTATGATCTCGAGGCCGATTGCGATGATTGGTATATGGATAGTTGTCATTTTTGGGATGACAACCACTTCCATATTTTGTTTGATGACTCTACTCCACCTTTTGTAGAGAAAATCAATGTCCCACATCAGGATCTAGTTACCAATGTCCAGCCTGCATATTTTACAATGGTATTGTTCCTTCCAGTTTCATCTTTGATCATGTCCCACTATGTGGATGAATATTCTTATTTGGATCCACATGATAGGTGTTAGTATTGGGAGCATCATTTTCAGTTGGTTATTGGGTGTCGATATCTTCCATGTGGAGTTCACATGAGCACTTGGACATGGGACCTTGGTTTACAATGGCGGTTGGACTACTTCATCATGGTGGATTTACTTTCTACATGGGACCTTGGTTCTTCAGTCTTCTTCAGCATTATGGTCCACAATTATCCATGAGACCCTGGTATATGGTTGTACATCAAGCATTGAGGACAATGCTTTCATAAGGGGAATGGAATGTAAGGTAGCTAGAGAGGTAGTAAGGGGGCCCATAGGGCCCATAGTGATAATAGTGGTGGTCATTCAATGTAAGGTGGACTAGGTTCACTATATTATTAAATAAGGCCCACTATGGTAGTTAGATATAATAACCAAATACTGAATACAAAAGCACCACAACAGATATACAAGAACAATATGCAAAATCTCCTTTATTACTATCAAACCCTTGGGGTAGGAAAACACCATACAATGGATCCTATTATGGAAGGGATCCTCTCCTGTTCACTTGCCTCTTCGAGGGGGCATCCTCCTATTGAGCTACCACTCCAAATACAATATTTCTCGTCATGTCTCATTACATTGCTTGAACCCCTTTATATAGTGCTACCATCACCTGAGAACATTCTAGAGGAGGAATCTTCTAGAAGTAGAACCTTCTAAGAAGTCCTCTTACATTTATTATATATAACTACCATAGTGGGCCTTATTTAATAATATAGTGGACTTAGTCCACCTTACATTGAATGACCACCACTATTATCACTATGGGCCCTCTGGGCCCCCTTACTACCTCTCTAGCTACCTTACATCTTACTATTATGAATAAGATTAGATCGGAGGAATTTTTGGGTTGTCTACTATATTGTTGATCTTTCATATGGTTGATGTATGTTTCATTTATTTATCTTATTATATTTTTCTACAAATACACATTAAACTCATCAGAATAACCCTAGTGCAACCTAAGAGACAATAATAAGTAAGGTGTTTGACGAAATTCCACAACTAGAAAAAGTTTAAAATTCATGCAAGACGTGATGTTCCTGACATATTGGCATGGGAACATTACAGTAGTATTAGAGCTTAAACTCCTACCATCCTGAGGGGTCTCTCTTCAGGATAAATGGATAGATGGAAACATTATAGTGGTATGGATAGAGGGGAAATGGACTTATCCCTATGAGAGTTGATAGCTATCATAAAAAAAAATAGAGAATGGATTACAAAAATGAAAAAGGGAATAGCTAATGGATGAAAGGAAGAACAGAGAACTCCTACACCCATTAGGAGAAAGAAAATTTTCTACACCTACAAAGTGCCTTGGGAACCCAATCATAGATGTAGGGGTAGGGGTAAGAAGCACATTATTGAGGTGCACTATGATAGTGATGATGAGGTGTGTGAGGATGGAGTGATATATGCTTATTTGGAGCAGTCTGATGATGATAGTGACTCTTTCACAGAGGCTAGTTATTCTTGCATGCTTGAGGAGGATAGTGACCCTTGCACATTGGAGGGATAGTTGGATGGACAGGATGATAGCACCAGTGTTTCAAAATACATATCACATACTATTGATGACCTTACACCTCAACAGAGTGGTGACACTAGTGAGGATTCACATGTGTTATCACCTAGAGATGGTGAGCTCCCTATGGTGACCATGACGCATCTGTCATCTTTCCATACACCTATGAAAACAACATCACATGAGGATAGTAGTAGCATAGAGGATCCAGACGTGAGGGTTGCACACCATGGACATGTAGATCCAGATATCCAGGAGGAGATATATGACATGCAGACAGTTGATCCTACACTTTCATATCAACATGAGGAGATTGAGTCACCTCTTTTGGGGACTCCATTAGTTGAGAAGGTTATGGAGACTTACCATTTAAGGGGACACTTACTTCTAGGACCAACCTGCAGTGATGAGGGTGCACTCCTTATTGGTCAGGATGACCATAACATGTGTTTGAACACATCTGTATGGGATCCAGATGTAGTCAATAGTAGTAGGGTGAGTGCATAGAAGGATACAGCTTCTCATATAGGTTATAGTGTGATTCAGAGAGAAGTACCAGTTGATGAGGATATATAGTCACATATAGGAGGACCCAGTGGCATAGTAGACAGTGGGCAATTCAACACTTTATCTTCTGCGGAGAGTGTTGTTGGGGATTCAAGTGATGGCACTAGCAGTGAGAGATGTGAGGTGGCACCTCAACAAGAATGTGATCAGGAGTCACACCACTTAGTAGGACAACTGAGAGTCAGTGAGGATATGATCATCGAAACCACTAGGAATTTTGATGACACACATGCATGGGTGGTCGATTACTCTTGGAGGGCATCGATGGAACATGGTAGTGCAGATGAGGGATTTTTCATGGATGACCTTCATACCCTCAGGGAGAGAGTGTATATGATGGGGACTGACTACCAACAATTGTTAACAGACGGGGACTACCTACTTGGGATGGGCAAGATGTATCATGAGGCTCTAAGGGAGCAGGAGTTGGAGGTGAAAATACTTACTCAGGAGTTGGAGAGCACTCAAGGATTATTGAGAGGAACACAAACAACCCTTCAAGAATCAGAGTCCAGATCATATGAGTTTTTTGAGGAGATTCGTCAGAGATCCACTTCATCTATTTTAGTGGACACTCAGATATATCATTCAGTCACGCTGCTAGAGGATGTTGGTGTTCTAGTTGAGGAGTACCTAGGATCACTGATGTGTATGGAGAGTTATGGAGGCATAGGAGTCACCCTGTATGAGGATCTTTGAGACATTCAAGCACTCTGTTGGCACAGGGGAATACGCAGGGTTCAACGCTACAACAACGCACCAACAAAACCTTAACAACCAGCCCTTTCGGCAACATCTGCAAAGAAGATGAAGTCTCACTCGAGGTAGAGGCATGGGTGGTTGAAGGACTCAAATGTTTGCAACCTTAGCTAGGACACGATTTGTGATTATAACACTTAACAGAGCACTCAGTAGTTAACATTCATCAATATTTAGTTCTTAGTTACAACACAGTAAACGCTAATTATAGAGCATTGTAGTATTCAACCAGATCTAGCATCTAACAACACTTAGCACGAAGAAATGGATCATATCTAACAGGTTCAAGAACTAAGCACATGTATGTCAGTCAGATCTAACATCTATCCATAATATTAAGCACTAAGAAAATAAACATATAATCACATCAATACATCGCACAAAGAAGAGAAACACAAAATGTACG
This sequence comes from Picea mariana, assembly GCA_032191745.1. NCBI lineage: Eukaryota > Viridiplantae > Streptophyta > Pinopsida > Pinales > Pinaceae > Picea > Picea mariana. Next base: position 294,215 of record JASDQU010011474.1, on the reverse strand, counting down.
TGGTTCACCCCCACCCTAGGGCTACGCCCACCAAATCTTTGTCTTATTTATTAGATTATTCGATTGGTTACATGCACAAAGCCTTAAAAACCCTACTCTATAGAGGACAGGGGATCTGCACAACTCACTAGATCCTCCTTCCCAAAGTAGATCTCAGCACACAACTTTCTACAGTCTCTTACAATGACTTGCACTTAGATCTGAAAGTGTCACATAGTATGCACCAAAGAACTTGCAATTCTCAATCACACAGATCCAACTGTAGGACTTAGCCAACTTGCAACTCCCCCTCTCTTTTTCTTACATTGCCTAGCCTTTTATTTATACATACAAAATAAGCCTAATCATGGGTGAACCCATGGGCCGACATTGCCATACCCATTACATAATCCCAATCCCAAAAAGGGACCTAAAAGGGGTCGATATCCTGCGATCTCTGCTTTGCCTTGCACTCCACCTTCGACATCTTGTTGAAGTCCCAAAATCTGGTCAACATGACCAAGAATCCTCAAAATTTGGTCAAGGGCCAACAAGCCCCCAACACTCACATGTGACTCGTCCCGAGTCACTCTGATCAGACTAGTTCTTATTCGAAAGCCTTGAGATTCCTTAGGCTTTCTCAACCTGTTGTTGTGCCACAACATCTTGTTCAACAAACTCTTGTATGCTTGCTTCGTTGACAGGTCCTTCTAGGCGATGTTCAGCTGTGGTGACAACTTGCTCCATCTTCGCTCCTCGGCCTTCGATCTTTGTGAAAAGTTGGTAGGCATTATCCTTTATAGGTTGGAGCATATTAGTCACTTCCATGGATTTTCTATGGATAGTGTGGACCTGCTATTGGTCAATGTGCTTCTCCTGGGATCGCTTCATTCTTTCCATAGCTGACAGCCTAGGCTTCAATTGCACCTGTATAGTTTCTGCTTGATACTTTGCCTCTTGGAGATGCGACTCTAGTGCCTTCAGTTCTGGATTCTCAGTTAGTTTCTCATAGGTTTGGGCACTGTGATCAATGAGTTTCTTACATTCCATGCCAAGGGCCTTTATTCTCTCAACTGTGCTTCGAGCAATTGCTTCTCTTTGGTCCCTTACATCCAGTGGGGTGTTGGGCACTGTGTGGAGCTCTAAGTCTGTGATTCGTTGTTGTAGCTACTGGATAGATTCTAAGAGTTTCTCTACTTGATGCATGACTTGGTCTTATGCTTGTGGCTCTAAGACTATCACAGAGTAGAGTGCTTGATTTACTGCTTCTTTCACTTTGATTTGATCTGCGAGCAACTGTTATTTTTATTGTTGCTTGTGGACTTTCTCTTCTTCAAACTTTGGCTAGAGAGAAACATTATCATGTTCTACAGCTCTGTGTTTTTCTACGAGTATGCCTTGCACTTTCTTCAAGGCCTGGGTGGCTTGTTCTGTTTCTTCTTGAGCACAACAAATGCGAGGTTTGACAACATCAACTAGTCAGTGGAGTTGGGTTGGCTCATCTCCCAACTCTAGTTCTCCTGATGGTAGGGGCACAGTGCAGACTGCACGGCTGGAATGAAGGGCCTGTTGTACCCCTCAGAGTTTGATCTCAATTATATCATGCATTTACTCCTTAGCTTCCTGTTTCTCCATGATTTCCAGCGAATCTTCGTTGAGAGTTGCGATGATGAAGTCATAATCATCGACAATAAGCAGAGTCTTCATCTTGGTCACTATGGATTTTGATTTATTCTGGGAAGAAGGTTTCAGGGGAGAAAAATTCCTCTTCTTCAGGGGATCAACCTCATCTTTGGGTGGTGTTACTTCAACTGGATTCTGTTCATCTCCTTTTTCAATTAGTTCTTCTACTTCGTCATCACCCCGTCGGTCAGGTGAGACTGAAGCAGTCTTTCCTGAGGCACTGCTTAATTCTTGTACCTCTTCGGTCTTCTTTTTTCTATTGGGTCTGGTTGTATCCTGTTCTTTATGCCTGGTCTCTGGGCTATCAGGGTTAGACATCTCTACATGGTCTGTGGGAATAAGGAGGTCTGTGGACCAGTCCTTGGTGATCTCCTCTAGGTCTTATTCTGTGAGCTTGTAGTACGGTTGAAGTTGCTCCTTATGTTCATCAGCTTACGCTTTTATGTAGATGAAGTGTCGATCTACGCAGAACTTCATCAGGGGTCGAAACCTCTGTAGGATGTTCTGAGTCATGCGTGGTTCATCTTCAATGGCTCTCTTTAGCTGAAGGTAATATGTATGAAAAATAGCATTCGACTGCCACTGTTTGTTCATATCACTCGAGTACTAAAGGGTAGTGAACTTCGCAGCAAGCGGCTTGAATGTTTTAATATCCAGGAAGTTCACACCTTTCGGCATCTCCTAGGAAACAAAGGCGATGAGGATTAGGAGCCAGCTAAAGTGAAACTCGTAGCCCTGATCCTGTGCTTCACGACAGTCTAGTTCTAACTGATTAACTAGGACTTTTCTCAGTTCATCTACAGGCCTTCCACGCACTTCCCTCTGAGGTCAACAACAAATCTTGTGATTTACGTAGGTCTGTTATAACTTACTAACTGTATGGATATTAGTTGGTAGGCTAGGCACTCTATGCCATCCTGTGACCTTGTAGCCTCATTTTCCCTTTTCAACATCGTCGTAAGTATCCTTGATCTTCTGTGCTAGCACGTGATCTGTGGCTTTTCCTAGATAAAACTCCTGTGGGTCGGATCCTTGCATACTTAATCCCGTGATCCTATGGATCAACGTCATATCAACTATAATCCGGTGGTATAAGTAACCACCATGGTAACATGAAAGTAATAGCTTCACACATGCATTAACTTCCTGGTTCCTTTCGAAGTGTGGGATCTTCATGAAATTTAACAGAGTGGACTACGCAAGGTTCATCGCCCAAGAATGGGGGATTATCTTTGAGTTCTTCCCCTTCATCCTGGTCAGGTATTTTTATGGGGTGAGCATACTGTAGTTATTGTGATCTCCAAGGTTGAAGTCACTGAACTTCAACGCTGTGATCTTGTCCTACTGCGCTCAAAAATCATGTATCCCCTTCAGGAGGTACGCAGTAATCATGGAGTATTCGAAATCTATTGGCATGCTATATCGACTCACCACGTCGGCTAGAGGCATGATGTAATCGAGCAATATGGACGGGATCAACTTTGCATTTGCTAGGTCATCTCTGTGTTTGGTTCTCTTTTCTGCCGATGGTCGGGATGATCCGGCTATGCAGGAAGTCAATGAAGAGGCTTGTAGTCCTCTCGTCTATGACGCTTGAATACTTGCAGACATTTCTCTTTCAGACATTACTATTTCAGTCATTAGGTCAATGAGAACTTCCTCAACAATTTTCTCTGCAGCGCTAAGCTTGTTTGACATGCACACTCGTGGTTGAATATCTCGGGTTCGAAGAGTAACTGCTTAATGCAACATAGTAGATGGAAATATCGCGATGATCATTGTGCGAACTCAACTAGTCTGCGGGCTCAGATTCACAGTTATAAAAAGTGTTCTCGTTGCATGGCATGACGGGATAAATAGATAACTTGGCAACAAATCTCTTGCAATGGTTGAGAAGCCTACATTAACTCATTTCTTTCCGTTATGGCGTGGTCCCAACAGTCTAGTGGAAAACTTTCTGATCATAAATGCCTTTCTACCCATTCGGGCCATTGGTTGAATAGTTATATTGTCTTTAACGGATATATTTCTTTGCCATGGCAAAGTGCCATGTGACACAGTTCTGATATCCCGATGAAGTTCCAATTTTGCAAATTTTCTTTCTGCGGAGTTACCTCTAGAACCTTTTGTAACTTTTCTATTTTAGCTCTCTTCTTACTTAGTTTTCTATCCTTCTTTTCGGTGAGATTTGTCTCGGAATTACTTTTTCCATTCTGATTCTTATCTTCTTTTGGCAGAGTAACTTCATGCTAGTGAGGTTCTTTCCTAGAAATCAGGGGTAATACTTCATCTATATTTGGAATAGGTACTTCAGTATTCTTCGAATATTCTAGTGTTCTTCCTAGTTTTGCATCCAAGTCTCTGGTCTTAAATAGCTTCGCTTGGTTCTCCCATTATTCAATCAAGTATCCTATCCTCCTAGTCATGAAATCTTTTAACTCTTGTTTCTTTTGCTCTAGGATTTCTTCCTTTCTTCTAGCCTGATCTCCTTCAATCCAATGTTTTCCTAGTAACATAGCAAATGGAGCGTTGTTTTCAATTAATTTAACAACTTCAAATTCTTCCTTTGTCGAAGTTCCATTGGCATTCATAGATATCTGGGTAAGTCTTCCACATAGGTTTATCAACTTTCCTCTAAAGAACCCTATTCCTCCCAATGAAGGAATCATAGCAATCTTTCCTAGAATTTCCCAAGTTCTGTCTGTCATGATATTTACCTAATTTCCTCATCCAGAACACAGTCAATGTCAAAGTTTCCTATTCTTAATTCAATGCATTCTTTTTCTTTGAAGATCTCTGATAAGCTGATATGTCGGTGGTCATTCAGTGTTTCTTTCATCTGTATCAATACTTTTTTGGATTCTTTCCGGGGTTCTGTCATAATCTTAGTTTCTATATATTCCTTGTGGTCTTCTTGTCTCGTATTCATCCTTTCAACCTTAGAAATCCTTATAGGGAAATCCAAAACTTTATGGTCCATATCTTTGCAATAGAGGCAACTAGATATTCTACTAGGGCATTCCTTAGCAAGATGTCCTGGTCTTCTACAACTATAACAAAGGGTTAATCCTCTCTTTCTTTTAAATGATCCCCAACCTTTCCTATACTGCACACTAGGATCATGGTATCTAACCTACAAAAAAATTTTTCTAGGATCCTGCATCCATTTGTTAGTCCAAAAATTCTCTCTATGCATAGGTATAACATATCTTTCATTATTCTTATCAGATCTACTCATATCAAATCTTCTTTCATTTATCAGTGCCCTAGTTTTCAATCTAGGACAAATCTTATTAAACATGCCTAGATCCATAATTTAGAAACAAAAATTTCCACTAATGTTATCTTCAGCAGAGCACAAAGCTTTCAGATCTAAAACTTTTCACTATTCTTACCTTTATCAGAGCACAGATCTTGTATATCTTCCGTCTTTTCTTCGGATTTGACCCTTCTTGGCACAAAGCTTCATAGATCAAGTAGAATACGACACACTAGGGGGATAGATTTACGCACAGAGCTTTCACAATTTCAGGTCGGATCATCGCACAAAGCTTCTTTTTCCTTAGTTCCCAACAATAACAGTTTCAGGTCATGGAAATAGAACCATTTGTTGGCATAGGGGAAGACCCAGGGTTCATCGCTACAACAACACACCAACAAAACCCTAACTACCAACCCTTTTGGCAACACCTGTGAAGCATATGAAGTCTCACCCAAGGTAGAGGTAGGGGTGGTTGCAGGACTCAGATGTCTACAACCTTATCTGGGACACATATATGTGATTCTAATACTTAATAGAGCACTCAATAGTTAACATTCATAAATATTTAGTTCTTAGTTACAGCGCAGTAAACCCTAATTACAGAGCATCATAGTATTTAACCAGATCTATCATTTAACAACACTTAGCATGACGAAATAGATTAGATCTATAGGTTCAAGCACTAAGCACATGTATGTTAGTCAGATCTAACATCCATCCATAATATTAAGCACTACACAAATAAACACATAATCAAATCAATACATTGCACAAAGAAAAGCAACATAGCATGTACGTGGTTCACCCCCACCTCGGGGCTACATCCATCAACTCTTTGTCTTCTTTATTATCTTCTTCGATCGGTTACATGCACATAGCCTCAAAAACCCTACTATGCAAAGGACAGGGGATATGTGCAACTCTCTAGATCCTCCTTCCCCAAGTATATCTAAGCATGCATCTTTCTATAGTATCTTACAATGACTTTCACTTAGCTCTGCAAGTCTCACATAGTATGCACCAAAGCACTTGCAATTCTTGATCACACAGATCCAACTCTAGCACTTATCCAACTTGAAATTGCCCTTTGTTTTTCTTACATTGCCTATCCTTCTATTTACACATACAAAATAGGCCTAATCATGGGTGAACCCATGGGCCAACATTCCCATACCCATTACATAATCCCAATCCCAAAAAGGGCCCTAAAAGGGGTTGAGATCCTGTGATATGCGCTTCGCCTTTGACAGCCTGTCGAAGTCCCAAAATCAAGTCAACATGACCAATAATCCTCAAAACTTGGTCAAGGGCCAACACACTCACATATACATGGAGACTTCATAGTTGGGGATAGTTTTGAGGACACTTCCATTTGTGCTCTAAGAGCATTTGACCTTCATATAGAGGGTGATCCAATAGTACACCCAGGATCTACGATGCAATATGAGTATATGGGAGGTGACAAGAGTATGTTGGAGCATACAGTGGTGAGTGATAGCTCACAAAGACATGCAGAGATGTATAGTGGGATTCAGAGGGGTGTATTTCCTTTCAAGGAGGAGACACACTTAGGAGAGCATGCATATGTCACTCCTTTGCAGCATAAGCTAGTTGTGAGATATCCCCTTCACCATTTCAATAGTTGCATGGGAGATGAGATATGGAGGTTGGTTGACCAACAGTTGGAGGAGTTAATCTCGGTTGCACTGGATGATTGGGGTCCAGTGATGACCATAGATGAGTATTCATCATGGATATCGATGGATGAGATTCTGGTCAAATCCTTGGGATTGACCACAACATGTGATATCTTCCAGCCTTGCAGTCAGCGACAGAGGGTTCTGTTATCCTTTCTCGACATTGTTATCATAGACAACAACATGAGGAGAGACAGACATTGACAGAGGTCATGGGGAGTGGTTAGGCCAAGACCACCTGACATGAGTATTTTTACGACAGCTAGTCGGATAGAGGTGGATTGTCATAGGTAGCTAGTTGAGACTTGGTGCGTGATGGTGAGAATCATAGGCCAGGTGATAACATATGAACACAGAGGGATTATGAAATTGATTAGTCTCACACAAGAGCAGTTAGAGGAGATTGGAAGTGGAAAACTTCCAATTTTTCCACGGGATCTGGGAGTTCATTTGGATAGTAGAATGTTTCACTACAAGACGACCCAGGTTGCACCAGAGAGCCTGCAGGGACGTTTCCTATGGAGCGGGGCAAATTTTCACTCTTGATCATCATGATCGAACATGGAGATGGATGGGCAGGTACTGTTATAGCAAGATTTTCCTCACCATTGCTATCTTGCACAGAGGGCCTTTTTCCATTTCCCTATGCAGACTTATCATCCCCTTTTGATGAATCCAGAGCTAAAAATATACATTTTCCCACATATATGCTCCCTATCTGCTATGCAAGATGCGTATACACTTGCTGGTCCACTACAACTCGCGTACATTAGAATTTGTGCCAGAAAATACAAAATGAGGTCGGGTTTCCATGTCATGATAGGAGATATTTGATCCTTGGCCTTCCATATACTGGGAACGTTCTGAATCAACCCTTCAGTTGCATCCTAAAGGCTATAAGAACACAATTTTGAACTATGGAAAAGAAGGAGAAAGCATTCAACTTTGAGACAAAAGTTACTCTAGAGAAATTACTTCATATTGAGTCTGCATCCCTCTGTCCCTCAAGTCTAAACACAATGTTCATCCCCCAAGATCTTTCCCTATTGTTGAGAGGACCTCATTGCCTCTTTCCTATGAACTTGTATTTGGTGGAGTATTGAAGTGGTGGAGACCCAGTTGGAAGGAAATTGGTTTCTTGGTTTCGAACCGTGTCGACACAGAAGTCTGTATCGTTGTCACTTCTGTTGATCAATTATTAATAGAAATACTCATTTTCGTCCTATTGATATCTTGGAAATATATGATTATTATCCATGGGCATGTTTTTAATGTTTATTAATGGATTATTCTATTTTATGTGCTAACCCCTTTTATATTATCACTATATACTTGCTTTGCTTGTTTGTTGAGAACTTCTTGCAGGTATAAAGCTTTGGGTCAAAGTGCTCAATGGTGGAACATCATCAAATGTTGGATCGAGGTAGGCCTCTTTCTTATATTGCGCATTAGTTTATATAGCATATGTTGGAATTGAGTTTATTTCTGCAGTCATACCTTTCTGTTGTGGTTTACCCTTGGCCATAGAGAGTTTTTCCCTTGTGACAGAAATGGAGACTCCATTGGGGAGAGATATACCGTCTAAGGGTTGAAGTACTTTTTCTTCTTACATTTCTCTTTTTCCTTTGTGTTTCTTGTCGTATCACTTCTTGACATGTCCTATTCACTTCGGGTCTAAGTTTTCATCCTTTTCCCCTTGCCTGGCCTTGTTTTAAATCATATACGCCCTGTCTTCCTCAACAGGTGCATATAAACGCTTGTTGTCTCACTGCAAGAAGCATATATATGCTTTGTTCTCCTGAACAGTCGCGTATACCACTTCCCCTTTCTTGTTTTCTTCGTTTAGTGACTATTGGGTGGGATTTGAAGATTTTTGAGGCTTCTTAGGTCTATGTAGTGTCTGTTGAGATTATCTGGGATGACAGGAAACTTGTTTGGAGTTGAATTTTTTGGCGGATTCTTTATCTTTTTTTTCCATTTTTTATTTGTCCTTGTTCTCTGGGTTGTTTGTGTGGTTTCTTAGTATTCTGCTCAAGTTATTGCTTTTATACACAATCGAATTTATATATCAGGTTTCTCATTAGTCCATGCATTTTCTTTTTAGTATATTGAAAATACAAAAAAATAGGCATTTTGCATTGGTTGGCATTTTCGTCTTTGAATCTTTATCATTAGCTTAGTGCAGTTAGTGAAAGATTGCATTTTACTTCTGAATTGCAGAGTTGAAATTGAAGACTGCACTGTTCTTATTAACATATCATTCATTGAAAATTTAAAGATAGACTTTGCATTATATCCATATTTATTTTCTTGCAGAGTCATAACACCATGAATTTCACTTCCATACCTTTTTGAGTAACCACGACCAATAAAATTTATGCTTTAAACTAAAATTGATTAGTCACAATTTTATGTTTAGGGTGCACAAACTAGCCTAGGATTTAGTGCCTTGGAATAAGATCTTGTGAGTAAACTTCTCCAAGGAAATTAGATCAACATATGTGTCTGAGACAGGGAGTTGAGAAGTCGATTGTATAATTGGTAATATCAGGAGGCTCCGCTCACACTGGAGTTAATCATGAGGTCGTGTGAAGTTAGTTAAAGGGACAACCCCTAGATACTCACCTAGTGTCAGAGATATTTCTGTGGATTTATTCATATTTGGGGATCTTTCTAGTACCCATACCTCTGTGACAAGCGATGCTTTCAAGGTTTCAGGATTTGCTACCCTGCCTATACAGTGACCTAGACTTACGACTACTCGCCTATGCATCAGTTATACAATGGTTTATTAGTTGCTTGACTTAGGTATCTCATAGGTTACTTGCAAGGGTTATTATGCTTGTATCCTAAGTTAGATAGGGGTTGGACAACACAGAACCTTTATGGAGGATTACCTCTCTTGGGGGATCTGACTGTCTGGTTTTTAAGCCTACGAGGGCCCTTATAATTGATTTTGTTACCTCCAAACTTTAGCGGGGAGTCTCAGGTCCCTCTTGGACGAGACATACCTTTTTTAGTGAGGGAGACCACTCAACCAGTTTAGCCCGTTTGCATGCATATTGGTTGTTTAACTTTTTGGTATGCTCTTTGACTACTAGTCAACCTTAGGAGTCTATTTTGGGTTCATCATTATGGACAATGAAGTTTCTTTTTCTCCCTCATTCACTACTACCCACCCCATGATACCTGCTAATTTCATGGGGACGAACCCTTCTGCGTTTTACAATGGTATGCAGAACTACAATGCTCAGTCCGCACCTTGGGTCTCTAGTCATTTTTCTCTTGATATGCCTTCCCACATGCAACCCTCTCCCTGTTCCGCATATATGAATCCTAGTGTTGGATCCGGAGGCACTATCGCTCCCATGCCCAGTTCTTCATTTGATATGAGTCATGTCCCCATGGGAGGATGAAACCTTCCCCCATATGGATCCAATACTAGCTATTCTCTTTTGGGAGATAATTCTCATATGGGTGCATATTCCACTTATTACACCCCACCCATGTATCTTTCATCTGCCATGTCGATCCCTTTAAACACTTTTTCCATGACAAGTCCTCAAGTACCCCCAGGTATTTCATATGGGGAGAATAAATTTTACGGTATGAGCTATCCTCTTTATGGAACCGCTTCAAAAGGGGGAAACATATATCCTCACTCGAATGATTCTTATCCTACCTTAGTATCTTCACAGACATCAGTGATGATGCCCATCCAGACCTCTTCAGAGCACTCTGGCATAAACTACCACATTTCTGGGCTAGGACATGGAGTACACCAGGATCCTTTCTGGCCTACAATGTTTCAGAACCAATCCTTCCTTGAACCTTGGAATCAAATACCACAATCTTTCGCTAGCCCAGTCGCTTTTAGTCATACTGGTGCTCCATCACCAACCTCTTCCAGTCATGTCGGAGATGGGTCGAATTTTTCTACAAACTATGTCGACAGCTTGCCCCCAACCTGTACCAATTATGTTGGGGGCACCATTCTCTTTTCCCCGAATCATAGTTGTGTCACGTCTCCCACCTCTATTCATCATACAAGAGATGATTCTCTTTCCCCTACTAGTTACATCGATAAGCCTCGACATCTCAGACGTAAACCAAAATTCCTTTGCAGGACTTGTGAAGGAAGTCACCTTACTCGTCTGTGCCCGGTTACTGTCGAGATACCAGAAGCGTGGGGCTCACCCAAAAGCCCTTCGGATTCTAAGACACCCGTAGTTTCTCCTCACACCACTTATCCTTTGATGGTATCAGTGGTTCCACCACCACGACCTTCCCCCAACCTCACCCCCTTTTTCAAAGGTGAAGCGTCTCTTGCCCCCATTACTATGCATCCTCTTTAACCTATAATTGAAGAAGTGGCCACACCAGTGCAATATCTGGTCAACCCTACTCTCCCTGAAGAGAATATTGCACCTTTCAGTCATGTCAACAACATTCCAAATCCTCCCCCTTTTGAATGAGAGAGATTTATTCTTCCCCCGAATGCTCTCCCTCCAAGTCCTGATGAAGTCCCCTTCTACTGGGATGACCTGATTGGGCATACCATACCCCCACCTATGTATTTTCCACTAAGAGACATTATTCAAACCATAACAGAGACTATGTCCTCCGTTAGAACTTTCTTCTCCTCAACTTGGAGAGCTTTGGGATTTCCTAAGAATTTGTCAGCTATCCGCAAGGTACTGAATTTCGGCAGAAGGCTGAGACGGGAGCCTTGGCCTCCCCCTTTACATGTTGATTAGGGCTCCCAAAAATGAGCCTTAGTTAGGCTATTTTCCGACTCATCTAAAAACTGAAAAGATCATCGAGTGATTTGTCCCTTTCACACTCGTTAAAATTGGATTTGAAAGATCAAGAGCCTTAGTTAAGCTCTTTTCTGACTTGCTATCAAAAATAGAAAATATTGCTGAGTGAACTTGTCATTTTCACACTCGTAAATTGGATTTGAAAAGACATCTATTTGGAACAAGTTTTCCCCTTTTTCACACCAAGTAGACTAAGAGATATAAAAAAGGAAATTTTTTGGCGTTAAGTTGTGATTGCATCTCATGCCCTCGGTTATAGTATTGAGCCTTTAGCCAGTTCTCGCTTTGCATTATAAACCATTTCCTAAGTAGTTTTCATACTCAACCAAGCAGAGCATTGTTTATATCCTTCGTGATTTGACACCCTATACCCTAGAGGGAACATCACCCCAAGTGTCCATATCCCGCATGCATTCCCTTGTATTAATCATAGATACATTCCACTACTGAAACTAGTTTTTCTTACTTGCGACACTCGTTCCCTCCTCTGTATCATAGCATTCATTTGTTATGAAAAAACAAAAAAACCGAATGGACAGGAAATGAGTATTTCTATTAATAATTGGCAGGAGTCATGTCACCTTTGAACAAAGGACAAAGTTATTGAGTCCTTGTGTCATCATAATTTTGGGTTTAGCATGGACATAGGAAGCTAATCTCTCTACAGAGTTTTATCTACTGACTGGTTACTCTTCCAATCCCTATAGAGAACATTATGGATGCATCCTGCATCGAATTGTCACATCATTGAGTCCATGCTGCCGGAGTTCACCATATGTCTCATGCTCTTGTTCAAAGGAAGTCTATCAACCTGTGTCGGCCACTCCTTAGAAATATTGACTTTGCATGTCGGCCATACCCTCATTTTTGTCTCAGAATCACATGATACTTTGGTCTTATCATGCACCTTGGTCCTACTTTCATCATTGGTAGGTCACCTTGAACCCAACAGTCAACATTTCATCATTAGTCGTTGACTGGGTGGTTTCCCTTGTGTTTGACAGCAAGACATCTATTCACACTTTGGGATTTGTGCAGTGTCTTGGATTCCATTAGCCTTATTGATGGTTTCCTCGCCTTTGTCAGTAGTTTTTCATCATCGGCTGCTATTCAGAGGGTCTTTTTCATGTACCACTTTCATTTGGCATGCACAAAAGATGCACAGGGTCGTTGGTTCCTGAACATGTTCTTCATCTGATCTCCACCAAATCATGAAGCTCCTACTTTGTTCCTTGTGATGACTGATGAGAGATGCCTCGATGCTCTCCTTTCAGCGGGTCTCTTTCCATCGACTTCAGCTCATTTATTCTAGATATGGGACCTAGAGTTTTATAAGTACCTTGAAGCTTGCAGTCATTAGTGGCAGGCTCTCTTGCCATTGACAGATGAGAATACATCAATGTTTCCTTATCAATGGATTTCTCAATTGTTCAATGCTAACTCCGTTATTCACACTTGTAGAAATGTACTCAGTGCCTTGATAACTACTTTCATTATTGCTAGGTTGTCTCACGTTTGTTAATGGTATACCTCAATGACTAGTAATCAAATGATGTCTTATCGTGTTCAACCTCAACTCATTTATTCACATGTTGTAGACTTGCACCCTTGGCGAATAGTGTAGAAGACTTGAAGACATCACTATGTGGTCGCAACTTTCCTGAGTTGTTGCTTCCCTTTCATTGGACCAGCACCTATTTGACTTCAATGATCATGGGAGATCAGATTGTACTCTGTGGTATACAGATATCTTCAGATTGACTTTGAGACTAGTTTCACTGGGCCTTGTTCATGACTATGACAGCTTTTGGCATGTAACCACATTTGTATTTGCCTATTCATGGCCATGAACACTTGTTTGGTATATTTTCCACATGGATCTGCATTGTATTCTTGGAAGCCATATATGCAAAGTCAGTACATAATGTAATGAGTAATTGAGTTCATCCAATTGGTTCTTTACCACTCCACTTCTGGGTTATTAATAATGTATTTCGTCCATCGCAGATACTTCTCTGATCTCACACATTAGGGGGCATATGTTATAGCAAGATTTGTCTCACCATTGTTATCTTGCACATAGGGCCTTTTTCCATTTCCCTATGCAGACTTATCATCCCCTTTTGTTGAATCCAGAGCTAAAAATATACATTTTTCCACATATACGTTCCCTATCTGCTATGCAAGATGCATATACGCTTGTTGATGCACTACAACCCGCATACATCAGGATTTGTGCCATAAAATACAAAATGAGGTCGGGTTTCCATGTTATGACAGGAGATCTTTGATCCTTGGCCTTCCATATACTAGAAACGTTCCAACTCGACCCTTTAGTTGCATCCTGAAGAATATAAGAACACAATTTCAAACTATGGAAAAGAAGGAGAAAGCATTCAACTTTGAGATCAAAGTTACTCTAGAGAAATTACTTCATATTGAGTCTGCATCCCTCTGTCCCTCAAGTCTGAACACAGTGTTCAGCCCCCAAGCTCTTTCCCTATTGTTGAGAGGACTTCATTTTCTCTTTCCTATGAGCTTATCTTTGGTGGAGGATTGAAGTGGTGGGGACCTAGTTGGAAGGAACTTGGTTTCTTGGTTTCAAACCATGACGACATGGAAGTCTGTATCGTTGTCACTTCTGTTGATCAATTATTAATAGAAATACTCCTTTCCTGTCCTATAGATATCTTGCAAATATATGATTATTATCCATGGGTGTGTTTGTAATGTTTATTAATGGATTATTCTATCTGATGTGTTAACCCCTTTTATATTATCACTATATACTTGCTCCACTTGTTTGGCGAGAACTTCTTATAGGTATAAATATTTCGTTCAAAGTGCTCAACGATGGAACATCATAAAACGTTGGATCGAGGTAGGCCTCTTTATTATATTGGGCATTAGTTTATATAGCATATGTTGGAATTGAGTTGATTTCTGCAGTCATACCTATCTGTTGTGGTTTACCATTGGCCATAGAGAGTTTTTCCCTTGTAACAGGTACTGCTTCCATAAAGACGTTTTTATAAATGCAGCTTCTGGACAACAGGTCCAATTGCCATATGTGCTTTAGCTTGAGGAGCCAGTATATATATAGGGAGCAGTCAGGAAGGGTCAACGTAGTGCAATGCCGGCATGGTGATCTTCGACAAAGACTAGCATGGGACCCATGGATTGCAGGCTTGAGCATTTCACTGATTGACAGGGGTGAGTGGACCTTTGCAGAGGAAATTTGTTTTGACTTCCATTAAGCTTCAGTGTTGAAGAGAGCACATCTCTTGAGGGTGTCTCACAGAGGTCTTGTAGTACCTCATTCTAGCATTAGTAGGTACAGTTGATGGAGACCATGTTGATCTTGGTAGGGAATTGGAGGATGCACTCATTACGGGATGAGGCCATGTGTCATGTGCAGGTGGTTCATAGATATTGCAGTTCACTATGCAGTTCAAGACTATGCTTCAAAAGATATTGCAGTTCACTTCGTGATATGAGACCCAGGGGGTGGAGTGTGTGATAGTTCACCTTTGATGGGTTCTACTGTATGTCCTACAGATGGACATGGTATCTTGGTATTACAATTGGAGGGATTTGGTTATTTCTTGAGGACAAGCAATATTATAGCAGGGAGGACTGTAATGTCCCCACCTTGGGACATCAGAGTATTACACAGTGTTATGATGACCAGGGTAGCCAATTGGAGATTATAGTGAGTACACGAGATATTGAGGGATATTTTGGGGTCTGTCTTGAATCGCTCATCCTATTTCATCATTATGATCCATTCCGCACATATTGGCTTTGGTTCCATTGCATTCCAACAATTTCCATGGTTTTGAGTATTTTGAGCTATAGGTTAATTAAATTCACTGAAGAGGTCATTTTGGGCACAATACTTGGAGGAACCTCTCAGTATGATAGCTCATTGGAATCAGGAGGAACAACACTATAGGATAGGATGATGAGAAGTGACTTTCAATGGCCAGGGAAGCCACAAGGAGAGATAAATTGTTTTTCATAGGTAAACAAGTTAATTAATTAATTAAAGTGATTTAATTAATTAATTAATAATTAGTAAAATGAAAGTCACTTTGGAGGGACAAGGTGACAAGGAAGTATAAAGGAGAGGCAAGCCCCTCTATTCTCTCATTCATGTATGATTATCATTTTGATATCTGGCTTCTATCTATAGAGCCCATACCTTGGGGGTTTTGAGGATTTTGACTTAACAAACCCTAGAGGATGATTTAGTGGTGAAAGATTCCACCTATCTTGTCCCAAGCTTGGTCTCGGGGATGCATTACTCCCCCACACCATTCTAGTTCAGTTCTACTCAGTGCAGGAGGGTTCTACACCATCCATAGGCACATGAAGAGAGGGATGGTGCACCATTGGGGGTTTGCAACAAGGGGGGCACACCATCCATTGAGGGAATTTCGTTGCAAGTGATTGGCAGGGCTTCTGTAGAATCTAGCACCTGGGTTTTCATTGCAAGGTCTTGGAAATCAAATCTAGTCAAGTCATGAGGTGTTTTATGTACCATTTTATTTATTAGATGCATGGGACGAATTGGAGGAGACGAGCAAACTTGAGAAAGTGGTTTCAGTCATTTGCTAGCCCAGATATTCACTATTTCACTTGGGACTTCACCAGTGAGGTAACTAGGCCCTGATCTATCATTCTAGTGTTTTTTTGGATCATTTGGAGCCATCTAGGAGGGAGGCTATATTATCTAGGATTTTAGGCATCCAGGGGGGTGCACCATTCGTTGGAGGGAAGTTAGATCTATGGGTTTGAGAGGGATTTTGAGGATTTGAGCACTTGGGTTATTCTTTCATTTACCCGATCTACTATTTGGTGTATTTACCGGAGGGGTTGGACATCTTTGGCAGCATGGCCGAATTGTTGGGGCTATTCAGTGTTTCAGCAAGGCATGGCATCATCCAACATTGGGGGTTTGGCACTCTATACGACCCAGATATTTCTTGTATCGGTATTCATTGTTATTCAGCCTTTGGAGGCTTATAGTATCTTCTTGGAGAATTTTGTAGCAACTCCTATTATTTTTATTAGATCCATCTGTTGAGCATTCCAGATAGACATCTTCATTGTATCAGGTTCTCTTACTATTATGAATAAGATCAAATCTAAGGCATTTTTGGGTTGTCTACTATATTGTTGATCTTACATATGGTTGAGGTATGTTTGATTTCTTTATCTTCTTATTTGTTGCTGCAAACATGCATTAAACTCATCAGTATAACCCTAGTGCAACCTACGAGACAATAATAAGCAAGGTGTTTGACAAAATGCCACAACAAGAAAAAAATTAAAATTCATGCAAGATGTGATGTTCCTGGCATATTGGCCTGGCAACATTACATAAATCATGATTTGTTACATGGTTTTTAGACTAGCTACATAATCATATATTTTGTAGCTTGTCTTAAATTAGTTTATGAGATTTTTAATTGGATTTTTTTTTATGAGTGAGATTGTTGTGGTTGGGATTTTTGGTTTTGATCGGAAAAGCCACAGTGTTGTCAATAGACTGTCGACGTTTCAGATCCAAATCAGGATCCATCTTCAGGACAATGAGGCTGGGTTAAGAAAAGGGGAAGAGCTGGTATAAATATTGGAAGTGTGGGAAAGTTTTCAGTGTCGGCTAGGTTTAAAGTAGAATTATTTAATAAATTTAATTATTTGCTAAGATTTCTAGGGTTTATTAATTTGTTTATTTAAGGTTATAATAGTTTATTATTAATTTAGGGTTTTTTTTATCTTTATTTTAAGTTCTAGGGTTTAGTTAATAGGTAAAAAGTGTATTATTATTTTATTTTCAGGTCTCAAGAAGGAACGTGAAAGATTTTCTATACATTTTTGGCTCATTGGACGATCATGAAATATTTCAGATTTGAAAATAGTTTATGTTTCAAACAATGAAGAAACAATTTTTTAATATTGTTATAACAAAGTCTTGCTAAGTTGTTATAACAATTATTGTTATAAACCCAAGTTAGAATTTGGTTTGAAGACTCTATTTTTGGAATATTTGTCTCTACCCTGTGGGTATGAGAAGTGGATCAGTTTAGTGTTTAAATCCTTTGTTGAGATTTGACATGAAGGGGATTTGAATTCTGGAGGATGAAATCAAGTTTAATTTGAAAGAAGGATATGAATAGGCATTTTTCTCGATGGATTTTGTCCTAATAGTAAAATGTTTAGTATTATTATTCTATCAGTCATATTTCTTTTCATATTGTTCTAAGCGCAAAAAATATTTTGTTTGAATCAACTTTTGTCTATTTATCAATATATGGTTTGATGTATTTATTTTATTTTCATGAAATAATTCATGCTTCCATTTTATTATGATCTATATGACATATCAAATATAAGACACATATCTCTATGTTCTGAGTTAATTCAAATGTTTTGAATTTGATACACCAATTATAGTGATTGGAGTTTTTTCCCCTCTCTCTATATTGGATCATAAAATATCATATGGGATCATATTATATGTTGTCTTTCTGTTACTTTCAAATATCTTATGAATCTCACAGTTACCTTAATTTCTTTGGGTAAGATAAAAAATCATGCTACTTTGTAATTTGCTTGCCATAGATTTGTATCTGGCAAACAAGTTGCGCGAGCATATATTACGCAGGAAGACATAATTACAATTCGATTTTGGATTCTGATTAGTAACATGTTACTTTGTCTTTTATTAGCTTAGTTTGTTTATTTTTTATCGAATGAATGAGAATTAACATTTAGACTTAAACTTCTTTGTCCATTTAAGTTACATCAGTACAATTTGCATTCATTCCTTTTTGTGTGATTTTTCTTTGATTAAATTAGTAGTTAGTCTTGTATATTTATCTGGTACTTAAATTTTGTTTAAGGAATTAGTTTCACAAGGCTTTACATAAACCGTGTATATGTATATAAATATTCCATATTTTGTAAATAAAATTTTGCACTATTTATATATTAAAAGTAAATATAGTAGCAACTGTACATAGTTGTTTTATATTGATAGATAGTCATTTTTCTTTCTTAGTAAACCTTAGTCCTATCCATAGGCTAACGGAGCCATAAACCCATGAAGGAAGGTTGGCTTAAAAAAATTAGGTTATTTAGACAACCTCGGACCGAACCTTCCCTTCCCGTTGATGATGTGTTCACATATGCCAGTCAACAAATGGTGCTAGAAGGAGGGCCATAGTTAAATTTAATGGTTAAAAGTTTTATCCCTCAACCCGTTATTATTCCATGTTTGTAAATTCTTCTTCTGTGTCATATTAAAATGCACTAGAAGGTAGGTTAGATGACAAGATAACTATTTGGAGTCAATTTCTTCATTTTCTTAATTTTTCATGGCTCCTGCCCAAATCACTGTGTTGGAACATGATTTCAATTTCTCATTACCAGTTATTCCCAACAAGACAACTGATCTCTTGTCAGAACTCGCCTTTGATAGAGAAAGGAACACATCTACACTAGATGATATTTATAAATTTTGTTCTAAGTGCTTAAAGAATTAGATCAATGATCTCAATGTCATATGTAGGTTGTTTTCCCTCACTTTTCGAGGCTGGGTTAAATATTGGTTTGAATTGTTTTGAGCTAATTCTATCCATTCTTGGTCCGAGTTTGTAATTGAGTTTTTCTCATATTATAACAATTATGATTATGATGAATTAGGTGAAGAATTGAGTTTCTTAAGGAAAAAAATGATGAATCATTCAATGATTTTTCAATTAGGTTCATACATGTTTTTACTAGATTCCCTCTGAAATAAATGCCTCTTATTGATGAATGGTTTCAATATCTCATTTCTCTCTCAGAAAATAAAGATCGATTAATTGTTAACCAATTTGAATTGAGCACTAATACTCAATCTAGGGATGGTTTAAAAGTTCATCATGATATTGAAGTCATTAAAGTACCACAACTTTTGTCGGCTTCCTTCATTTTGGCAGATTAGGAGCAACATGACATTTTACAAGATGTAATTTCCGCTTCTAATATTTCTTTGTCAACAATGTCTTCTTCTATTGAGGAAGGAACCTTGAATTTAAAAGGAGACAATGGTCAAACTCTCCAAGATATTATAATTGTTTCTGAAATAAAAAAGATGGAATGTGAAGTTGGCAGTAAAACTTCCCCTCACTCATTTGAACAACTTCAAGATCAATTAGTGGGAGATGACATGATTATTGAAACTAGCATTGAATCATATAATTGTAGTAATTTTATCTCACATTCACCCTTTTATGATAAACATGACTTGGTCTTGGAAAATATCTTGTGTTCTTTAAAAGAGCATATGATGGGTGTTGATCAGTTTATACAAGGGGAGAGAACAAAACCACAATTTGAAACATATATGCCTATCATTTCAAGAGATACATTTCATCTCCTCAACTCTTCTACATATTATTCCTTATACCCTGATATTTTTTTATCATCATGCTATKCAATCATGTGTTCCGGATCACTTTGGAATGAATTATGGACTATATAATCAGGTAAAAATTAATGGTGATTTTCGCACAAAAAATAAATAAGAGAACATTTCGACTCATGATCATATATCTGCTTATCCTAATCAGTTATCTATGGAGGAATTAAGGAATGAATTAAAAGGGTATCAAATTGTGTCTTCCATTGATTCATCAAAATTTGTTCTCAAAGGAGGATCTAAGTTTCTCCATGATCAATTATTTGAGGTTGAAAATTATAATCAACCAAATACTATTACCAGTAATGATTGTTCAAAAAAATTGGTTGATCCATTTGGTTCACCTCAAATAGTTAATCCTATAGTATTCGAACTCAATGAAAAGTTTCAAGAGAATGGGACACTTCTTTTTCGATCAAAAATCATGATAAGTTCTCGCTATCTTGATCCTACGAATAACATCAAAATATTTTTACAAGATTATTTCCATACTAATCTAGTACTTTATTCTCATCATGAATCTTTGTCATCTATGAATTCTTTTGAACAATCCCATTTTAGTAATTTCACGTATTATGATAGGATGTCAGATTAGTTGGAGTATTCATATCTCAAAAAGTTTCAAAGGAATGGTAAGATTGTCTTCACCTTATTTAGAGATCAAGGAGGTAACTTTGACACACTCCTTTTATATCATTTAGATGGAGAAAATATGGAACGAAAGGAGAACTGTCGGGAGGATGGGGAACTTTAGTCTAGGTCGATGGTTATGTCAGGTCCCCATAACTCTTATAAGATTCCCAATCTTAGTTACATTTTTCCATGTTATTGTGACCCATATAATGACAAAATTGCAGAATGGTTGGAGGATTCATATAGAAATATTGTTCAAGGGAATGCCACGGTCATGCTTGCTTTGTTTCTAAATAATGATTATAAAGGTAAGTATGATGCATTTTTGTCATATCTCGATACACTTCCATTCTTGTTACTGATATCCGTTTTTTTTTCATTGCAGGATTGGATTTACTTCGATGTTTGCACTAGAAATATGACTACACTTAGTATTTTGATTTGCTAAGTAATCTAGAGTAAGTTACGAGTAGGTTCCCTTTTGGTTTTCTTTTTCACACTTTATTTTTGAATAATGCAGTTATGTAAACACGTGGATGCACTAGGAGAATCATCCTATGAATACTATCAGGGGAGTCCACTTTAATCCTTTTCTCTTTTCTTTTCATTAAATATTTAATTTCTAAAGATGTACTTTCACACGAAATATTTTCAAACAGTATGATACATGAGAATTTTTAAAAGGGAGAGTAAAGAGATAAGGGAAGTTGAGTTGTAAATTCATAATAATTCTACCCTAAACTGATACTCCACAAACATGGTCTAGCACTGCACATGACTACAATCATCATGATTTAAATGTTTTTTTGTTTTCTTTTAGTCTCTTTTATTTTTAATAATAATGCTTGGTCAAAATAACATCTCATGCATCACTATATTAAGAAAAGAACCTGCCCGCACATGAGACTTTATATGATTTAGTTCTTCCTTTGTTTTACAGTGGGATTCTAGTAGATCCAAAAGATTGGGTTTATCTTTGGCCAAAATCGTTTTCTGAAAGTGTTATTTTGTTATTTTGATTTTGTTTGTGTTGATGTCCTTCTAATTATGAATCCCATTAATAAAATCTAATCTGGTTTGTTGTGTGTTTTTTGTTTTCTTTGATTGCTTTGATTGAATTTTCTTCTTGTCTTTCTTTTTGAATCAATATATTTTTTATCAAAGAGTGATTTTCGAAGGAAGCATTCATTTCAAGACTTATGTTTTTTTAAATCAATTTGAAATAGTTCAAACAATTTTGTATGTTAAGGTTCAACTCAGATAATGGATTTATAAGTCAGTTGAGTACTAAGAAATCCTAAACGGTCTTCATCGGAGTATTACCCCTGAAACATGTCAAGACCTTTGGGAATTACGATTATCTTTAGACTTTTTACATTTTCCCTGTTCTTAAAACATCACTTTTAAGCGCTTCCCCATTCTCTAGATGATTTCTCAACTGAAATCTAAAATCTCTAAACCATGATAAAACTTCTAGTTCTGAAAGAAAATAAATAGTGATCAGTAGTATACCTATCCTATAATTAATCTCTAGTATCACCCCGCTCTCTTTGTCATTTACAAAATCTCTAAAGTATATCATTATAAATAACGTAAGAGAGTTTAAAAAAAATTAAGTGTGGGAAATGTGTGTAAACTCATCAGGGTACTGAACAGGCCTACTGGAAGTGGGTAAATGCACTCATGATACCAAGGAAACTTCGTAGCGGTATTGAACAAGCCTACTGGCAGTGAAGCAATGTTGGGTTTAAGAGATATCAGGTTTGTCCTTATAAGTCAACTTTCTACAATAGTGTATATCATGAATAGACAACTATTGGATGGGATTAAAGTACTTGAGTGGGTTAAATGATATCCCTGTCGAGGCTATAAATGCCTGCTGGCAACAATGGTGTTGTCAATGGTATTGAAGTCATTTTTATAAACATCGTTACCCTTTGATCAAAACACACCTCCAAGTCATAATCCTCTGTAAAAGCATTATTTTTCTTCTTTTCTGATAATAATTGTGGTAATCTTATATAAATATGAGACCATCTTAATATTTTGTAATCTTAAAGTGGATTTTTTTCAAAGAAGCTTAAAATTATATCCAAGTCTTAATCTTCTTCCCTTATATGAAAGTTTGACAGTTCAGAGATAATTGCTTCACCTAGTGAGTCTCCATTGTTGGCAGCCTGACTACCATCTCCTTTTGTGTCTTACTGACTTTGAAATACAAAATCATTTCTTAAACTTGTTGTCCAACATATATACTTGCATCAGATTTACTGGGTCTCTTTTGTGAAGGTGGGATTGTTGAATTTGGATTTTATTATTATGAGAACACGATAGTATGATTTTTTTATTTCTTTCGATTTTCAATTTCATGACTGCAAAGCATGAAATTGATATATTTATCTCGTGCAAACATTCAACTGAAATCTCATAATCTTTTCCCTTTGTATTAGTTTGTAACTCTTGTTTGTCTACTTCAGATAGTCTATGTCCAGATGAAATACTTGTGAAATTTGTTTAGAATTAATGGACCATGAATTATATAGCTATACTAAGTATGGACTGTTGGACAACTGAGAGGGGGGGTGAATCAGTTGTTTACGTGCTTAAACAATTATGGTTCTTTTAAAATTTTGTAGAGACTCTGAATGCTAATCACAATAATGCAGGGAAATAAACAATGGCACTTTCAGCATCATTCACATATATGTAAAACACAGAGACAGATATTTCCCGAGGAAACCCATGCAGGATAAAACCTCTTTTCTTTTATATGATAAGTAATGGTTACATTCTTTACAGTATCATACATATGAGCACCAACTCATAATGAGGTTACAACCTCAGCTTTGCAA